>PVIY010043992.1:0-19985 GCA_004026745.1 Myrmecophaga tridactyla
AACATCTTTGATTAGTTGTTTCAACATCTGTGTCTCCTCTGGTGTTTTAATTTGGTCATTAGACAAGGCTATATCTGTCTGCATTGTGATATGCTTAGTGATCTTCTGCTGTCTTCATGGCTTGTAAATATCTTGATGGATTTACTTTGGGAGTTTCTTTCAGTAGTCTAAGGCCTTGTGTTTGCGGGATGGTTGTACAGCAGGGAGCAGGGCATGGGGTGGAGCACTCAGTACAGTGATTTGTTTCAGGGCAGGTATGGGTGCAGGTTGGGGATGTTATGCTGATGTTTGTGAACGTGGGCGCCCAGTGGCCAGGGAGGATGTAGCTGTGCAGGTGCACAGATCTGGGGACGTGACCCTGGTGTGCACTCATCTAAAGCACAGGGTCCCTTGTGTGCCTGCGTAGAGCTGTAGCAGCAGATCAGCGTTATGCCTTCGTGGATTTGGGGGCAGATGTGACCCGGCTGTGCAGGTCACTTTCTCAGAGCTGGGCAGTGAGACTGAGGGCTGTGCGCATGCTCAGTTCTAGGACTGCTGTAAAATGTGGTTCCCAGAGCTGAATGACCGTGACTGGGGGCCATGGGCATGTATGGGTCTGGGAGCCATAAACATATGTGCTGAACTCAGAGAGGGTGGGGTGAGGCTGTGTGACTCTATGAGTGGGGTAGCCTAGGTATGGAGGTTAGTGCTGCAACCATCTTGTGCAGGCAACAGCCTGTAGGGAAGAGGGAGGGGAAGGTAGTACTCGGGAGGGGTGCAGGAGAGGGTGCAGGGGTGTGGGGCAGGTGTGTGCACTGGGGGCTGGTGGGGTGGGGATGCCTGAGCATGGGGAATGGGAATGGATGACGGGGTTCAGGTGTGTGGGGGATGGGGTGGGTCGCCGGTGAAGGTAGTGCCCAAGGAACACAGCCTGGCTTACTTCCTAGTCCTGCGCTCCTGTCCGTGCACCCTCGCAGGCTCTGCCGCTCCGCGCCAAGCTCCAGCTTTCTGCCTCCCAGTTCCTCAGCCACCCCACGTAGTGCAGAAGGCTCTCCCAGGTCAGCCACCTCAGTCGCCCTCCTGTCCCTTCTCACTTTTCCGTGGAGCAGGGATGTTATCGAGCTACTCTAGTGGGCCATCTTCCCGGCAGTTCCCCAATGCCCACATTTTGAATCTCCATTCTATGTAGTGAATGAGAAATAAGGAGGAAATAGTAAGCAAAGGCCCATTTCAATCCTCCCCACCTGCCCAGCCAGCTGCAGAGGGGACAGCATCCAATATGTGTATTCAGAAAGATGCGACATATACCTATGAAGAAATGAAGAGGTTAGTACTAAGTCAGAACCTGTGACTTTCTCTGGAAGGATTCTCTTTGGGCATAATTAAGACATTAAACTAAGTGGCTCAAGAGCCGCCTTATTTATTCAGTACCTGTCATGTAACAATATGCATAGTATTTGATTAGGAATGAGAAATGGAATGTATGCTTTTTTAGTGTGAGCCATAGAGCCGCACGTGTGCATTTCTTGTACCTACGTTTACAGAGCACTGAGCGCTGAGCTGTGTGTTAGATATCTGTATCCGTGGGTGCTCACCGCAGGGCTGCTGCTGTGGGCTCTGAGAAGTAACAGCTGGGACGAGATCTGAAGACTGAGCAAGTGTGCAGGAGCACGGGGGCAGGGGGAGCTCTCCAGGCTGAGCGAGCAGCGGGAGCACAGGCAGCGGTGAGGAGCTCAGACAAGGCCAGGGTGGCTGAGCTCTGAAAGTGAGGGGGACAGAGGTCAAGGTGTAGAAGGAGAGGTGGACAGGGTAGTTCTCTCTGCAGGTGTTGGGAGGCCAGGCTCAGTGCACGGTCAGGACAGTGTTACACCCAGCCCAGGTTGTTGTTTTGTTTGTTTGTGTGCTGGTTTGAAAGGATGTATGGACCCTAGAAAAGCCATGTTTTAATCCTAATCCCATTTTGTAAAGGCAGCCGTTTCTTCTAATCCCTGTTCAACGCTGTATGTTTGAAACTGTAATTAGATCATCTCCCTGGAGATGTGACTCAGTCAAGAGTGGTTGTTAAACTGGATTAGGTGGAGACGTGTCTCCACCCATTTGAGTGGGTCTTGATTAGTTTACTGGAATCCTATAAAAGAGGAAACATTTTGGAGAAAGTGAGAGAATCTGAGAGAGCAGAGGATGCCACAGCACCATGAAGCAGAGAGTCCACCAGCCAGCGACTTTTGGAGATGAAGAAACAAAATGTCTCCCAGGGAGCTGGAGAGAAAGCTAGCAGATGACGCTGTGTTCACCATGTACCTTTCCAGATGAGAGAGAAACCCTGACTGTGTTCGCTATGTGCCTTCTCACTTCAGAGAGAAACCCTGAACTCATAGGCCTTCTTGAACCAAGATATCTTTCCCTGGATGCCTTTGATTGGACATTTCTATAGATTTGTTTTAATTGGGACATTTTCTCAGCCTTAGAACTCATTAAATTCCCCTTTTAAAAGCCATCACATTTCTGGTATATTGCATTCTGGCAGCTAGCAAACTAGGACAGTTTGTGTTTTCATGTTCCTAGGAGAAGCCTATCATTACACATTCTTAACCTGAAAAATCACTTAAACATTTAATAATTGACCAACGTTCTCATCAGGGACACTGAGAGGGACACTGAGTCACGTTGCCCTGTGTGGGTACTGGAAAGGCACCCAGCTTTGTCTCGGGGTCCCTTCTCGGTCCTGCAAAGATTGGCTCTGGGATGGGACACCAAGAGCAGACCAGGTGTTACAGGAAATCACGAATTACAATTCTCACCTCACACTTGTGCTTTTCCCAAGCACGTCCCGTATGTGATCATACCTGATGCCACGACATGGCTCTGAGATAGAGCATTTTAACAGTGGGGAAGGTGTGCAATGACTTGTCACGGGCCCCCTAGTCACAGAGGAGACACCGAATCCAGATAATAATGCTTTTTCTCACAAACACAACCGAGCCACCAATTTTTTCCTGCCTTTGCCTTCCTTAAAATCATAGGACCCTAGAATTTTCTATGTTGAAGGGGACCTTCAGCATCAATCAACTTGTTCAATACCCTGATATGAAAATTTCTAAGTCTGAAAATTTTGAGAAGCAATAATATTTCAAAAAGACTAAAAGTGCTATTTTCCTCTAAAGGAAGAGGGAAGGCAAAATGTTGGTCCCTTCTAGTGACTCACTCTTGCCTCCCTGGTGGATGTGCTATAATGGAAAGACGGTTCCTGTCCCTAAGTAGCTGTGACTTTAGTAGAAGGCAGATCCCTTTACCTCAGATACCCGCCGTCCACTCACTGTCGGAAGACGAAACGACAAGACAAAGCTCATGTTACACCGTGACCCAACACACACACACAACTGAAATAAGAGTTTCCAGAACCTATACTTGTCCTTACTAGTGCAAAGTATTTTTCTGTTCTACTCTACTCTACTCTAATCTACTCTACTCTTTAAAAAAAAAAAAAAAAAAAGATCCTTGCAATGCACTACACTGATTTTACATCCCACTAACATTTGAGGCTCTCAGTTCGACGAACACTGCATGGGGCACTCTCCCAGGCATCTTCTGAACCTGGTTCTCTGACATCCTGGGACAACTTAAACTTTATTTGAGACATCTTTTGGAAGGCAAGAGCCTAATGTCCCAACCTGAAAGCTGTAAGAGAGGGGCTCGCTCTGTCAGTCCTTCCACCTCACAAATTATTGTGGGTCCTACGGCAATTTGTTCCTCCTTATATAAACAAGGCAGAGAGCGTGACCTTCCAATCACAGTCAGCTGACCTTAGAATGTGGACGGGTTCCACCCGTCCCCACCCGAGAAGCCCCCACGGTCACGCCCATTACATGCACTCATACCCCACGCGCATTTATCCACAGTCACCAACGTACACTGTTGCCACACATAGCAATACACACCGACTCCCCACCTGTACCCTCACATGCATACACACACACTGTCATTCACCATACACACCACACACAAACACACGCGGACTCCCCACTCTACACATACACACACCACTGCCCCCACACGCACACTCATCACCACACACTACCACAAACCATACACACATGGACACACACACGCACAGAGGCCTCACTCACCCTGTACATAACACACAACCAACCTCTGAGCGTCCCCAGAGCTCCTCAGTTAGAAAGTACGAAATGGAATAATTTGAAGGTGGAGTTACTTAGAAAAACAATTTAATCTATGATGTCTCCTCACTATTTCTCCTCCTAGCATAGAGTTAGAAAGAATATTTTCAACACCTGGACAACTTTGCAATAAATACGCTAGCAATTCAACAATGATGCCACTGAAGCACTTCCTTGTACTCTTTTAAAGTATTTTAAAAATCAATATTTCTGGGTTATTTCAATTATTTTTTCTCCAAATTTAAATTTTCATTTTACAAGTGCTTTTCTTTCCCCAAACACTCCCCCTCTCCACCTCTCCCCAAACCCTGGTAACCCTCGAATATTTCTATTCATCTCTTGTGATATTCTACAAAGTTTGTCCTTATGTGACTTTCTTATTTCACTGAGCATAATGTTTTCAAAGTTCTCTCATGTTGCAGCATGTCTTATAACTTCATCCTTCCTTGAAGCTGAATAATATTCCATTGTGTGTACCGTATTTTATTTATCCATTCAATTATTGATGGACACTTGGATGGCTTCCATCTTTTGGCTATTGTGAACAATGCTGATATAAGCGTTGCTGAACAAGTATCTGTTTGAGACCTGGTTTTCACTTACTTTGGGTATATAGCTGGTTGAGGAATTGCTGCATCATTTGGTAATTGCTTTCCACAATTTACATCCCCAATGATGCCTATTGTTAATGTTATTTTATGTTGATAATTTGTCTGCTAATTTGTAATAGCTACATAGTGTATGTTCAATGCTTATAGCTTTATAAATGCACACATCTGCTGAATGTTTTGACTGAGGTTTATAAGTGGGTGTTTTTGAAAAGTGCTTTAAGTTGTTTCACTGATGCTTTAAGTTTTATGAATTCTGAATATTTAAAAATATTACAACAGTATCATTCCCAATATTTCACATTAAGTTAAGCAAAAACTGAATGCTGGTATCACCATTTGCCTTGGAATTGCCCTGCAGGAGCAGAGAAAATACTCATTCCCTGGCTCCCAGGATGATTCTAAAGTTTCTTTCAGTGCCTGACAGGGTGCTCAATACCTGGAAAGATTTCTGGGAGTGTCTGATGAGTGAATAACTGAACGGGAAGAAAGGGAGAGAGGAAGGAAGGAGGAAAGACAGAGAGGGAGAGAGATAGACAAAAAGGAAAACTGAACGCTGCTTCTGCCTTAGACGTCTTGTCTTTGTTGGAAATGGAAGTTGAAAACCATTTCCATGACTTATCTTTCTAGATCTGGAAACACTGCTGGAATCCACCTGGCAAATTGGCAATTTTATAGGAAGTTCACTGGAAAATCCAGCTTTCCCTTTGCAATGCAGAAAGCAACAATTGCAGAGACATTCGACAAACTCAGAGTTGTTTATTGTTGGACATAACTGCTCCATTCAATTTGCTATGGGAGGGAAATCCGTGGCACCTAAATATTTGCATCGCTTGTCTAGAATTGTTTTCTTTCATCTCTAAGTGTCATTCATGAGTTTTGGAATGAGGGGTTAGGGTTTTATTGCTTTTCCTAATCATAAAAATAATAGATGTTCATTATGTTTGAACAATGAGAAAATGCAGAAAAGTATAAACAAGGAAGTAAAGATTATTCATAATCTAAAACATCCAGAGATGAGAGCCATTAACATTTGGTGTCTAGATTTTGCTTTTTCAAACACAAACATATAGAAAATATATGTAAATAAGATCATACTATATATCCTGCTTCATACTCTTGTTTCAAAAGGACATCTCTGTTCATCTTTCAAAGTGATTCCATAGCTATAGAAAGCATTCCCCTTTTGAAAGTATTTAAGTTTGCCAATGTTTTGTCATTAAAAATGACTCCCTACAGAACATTCCTGTACAGGCATTTTTGTGCATTTATCCTGTTATTTCCTTAGGAGAAATTCTTAAATGTGAGCATTTCAATGTGAGTATGCACGTTTAAAAATGCTATATAGATTTGCCAAATTACCCTCCAGCAAGGTTGAACCAATCTACCTTCCCTTTAAAGTGTAGGAAACTGCCTATTATCTCATACCCTCATCAACACTAGTCATTATCATTCTTTTTAAACTTTTGTAATTTTATAGCCAAAATTATCTTCATTTTAATTTTAATTGGCTTCTCATTTATTACTAGTAAGATGTTTTTTTTTTTTCATGTATTTGTTGGCCATTTGCATTTCTTTCTCTTTTTTTTTGTAATTTGCCTGTCTGTGCTCCAACAGTATTTTTCTATTGGATTCTTTTGAGTTTTGCATCTTTTCATCAATTTCTAAGAATTTTTCACAATTCAAAAATATTAATCCTTTGCTGTCATATATGTTGTGAATACTTTTTTCGGATTTTCATAACTTTGTGTATATCTAGTTTAAACATGTAGAGGTTTTATTTATTTTTTAGTACAATTTTATTGAGATATATACACACATCACCCAATCCATCCAAAGGATACAATCCATGGCTCACAGTATAGAGGTTTTATTTTAAGTGGTCAAAATATCAATAATTTCCATGGTGTTTCTTACTTTATGATGTAAGATTTCTAAAAATGATGCTTTAGAAAGGTTTTCCTCGTTCCCAAATTATATAATTCTTTGTGTTTTTTCCTATATGTTAATTTATATGTATATTAACATTATGTTCTAAAGTTCATTTTAATTCATAGTTTTAAATCATCTGGAATTTATTTGTTACATTGTCTGAGGTACGGATCTTTTTTCTTTTTTCTCTAACTTGTTAATTAGATGCCCCACTAATGTTCGGACTGAATAGTTCAGACTCTTCCTATAGATTTGAAATTCCTTCTTTACTATATTCTAAATTCTTACAGGTACTTGGGCTCTTCTGTGACTTGTGTTTTCTGGTTTTGTGAAGTCCTGTAGCCATGTACGTCAGTCTCTTAGAACTATTATTTTAACTATCCAGATTGAAAGTTTTTACTCCACTGACCTCTCAAGCCTTTCAGAGAGTGGCTGCCATTTCTGATACAAAGAACCACATCTGTTTATTTAACTTGAAAGTGTGATAGAGGGGATAATTGTTTCCCCTAGGTCAGCGTTTTAGCTGTGGAAAGACCTAAAGACCTTCTAGTCGGAGCCTCTAATTTCACAGGCGAGTGCCAGGAATGCTAATTGACTTGTTCATGATGAACACAGCTAACGGTGCAGAGCTGAGACTAGAAACGAGACTAGTTGCCAGACTAGTTAGTGGAGAACTGAGACTCGAATCCTATTCCCCTACAAAGCTGGATGAAGAAACTTATAGTGAGGGTTTATAAAGGACAGCTAAAGCAGAATTGATAAAAAGAATGATCCTATCTAATGATTTGGCAGAAGATGACAGGTTTCTGGAATGCCAGCCTGGGAGGAGAATTACACACACAGACACTCTCGCCGTGAACTGAGTCCTCAGATAATTCAGCATAAAAAGGAGCCATCGCAGACACACTCAATGGTGGGCACGCAAGGACCCGGGCGCATGCAATGGAAGCATCTTACCCAGGATTGAGCTTTCAAAGAAAATTGCTGGACACTTTTCAGAAGGTCTCTCTCACCCTGGTTGGCTCTGTAAAGGTCACTTCACTCAGACGCCAGCAAGGTCAGGCAGCTGAGAGACAGGAATACGTCTGGCTCTGTGAGGGTAGCAGGAAAAAAAGAGCTTTTTATAGCCAAAGCATGGGAGGAAACACTGATAATCTGAGGAGGGCCGTGCCTTATCTGTGTGGGTTCCTTTCTCTGTTGGGAAAACTCTCATTAGGTTGTTTAAACGCCATCTCACCTCTCTCTCTCGCCACTCCTGTTACATGGAAATTAATTTTCTACCAAATGATTCTCTGATGTCACTATTTTTCAAAAGGAAATGTATTCATATGGTTCAAATTCAAAAGTCACAAAAAGATTTAGAGTGAGAAATCTCTCTCTCACCCTTGGCTCTCAGCTACTGGGTTCCCAGTTTTGGGGAAAGTCAAATTCCAGTTTCTTAGATACTCTTTCAAAGTAATGTTGAACATGTTCACATATATAATGAACACATATTCTTTGGATAATTTTTTACACAAAGGTAGCATATGAAACTGTTCTGCACCTTGATATTTTTACTTAACAATGCACTCTGGGGGTGCTCCGTACCCCACACATAAAGAGTTGCGTCACTCTTTGCTACAGCTGCGTTATACTCGATTGCATGATTAAAACCAGCTTTACCCAGCCATTCCCCTAGAGATGGGCAGTTACGTCGTTCCAAACCTTTGCTGTTACAGGCAGTGTCATGCTGAATATAGCATCTTACTCATGCGCAAATTTATCTATGGAATGAAGTCTTAGAGGGGAAAATGCTGGCTGAAAGGATATGAGTATCTGTGGGTGGGCCACAGTAGCTCAGCAGGCAGAGTTCTCGCCTGCCATGCCGGAGACCCGGGTTCGAGTCCTGGTGCCTGCCCATGCCAAAAAAAAAAAAAAATGAGTGTTGGTGATTTTGATATAAATTCTGCTATATTGCCCCTCTTAGAAACTGCCAATTTAAGGCCTTCCCAATAAGTAGGAAATATCTGTTTCCTCACAACTTTTCTAATTCAGTGTGTTACGATCTTCTTTACTTTTGTTAATCTGATAGGTGACCAGTGGTATCTCAGTGTAGTTTATAATTTACACCTTTCTTGTTAAAAGTGAGATTGAGAATCTTTTCGTATATTTTAGGGTCATTTGTACTGTTCAGTAAAGCGTTCATGTCCTTAGTCCTTTTTGTGTAGTGTATATTGATCTTTTTCTTACTGATTTGTAACAACTTTTATAATGTAGGACAATTAACCATTTATCAATTATTTTAGTTGCACATATGTTCCCCAGTTTTTTCTTTGTTTTTTAGTTTTACCATTGGAATTTTAAAAGTTATTTTATTTTATGGTTTCTATGTTTTCAGTCATGCGTTAAAAGTCTTTCCCAATCAAAGATTGTAAATAATTATCCCATGGTTTATTTATGATTTATTTTTTTATCTTTAAATCTTTCATCCATCTAAAATTTATCATGGGATACAATTTCTTTTCATATGACTAACCAGTTATACCAATGTTATTTATTAAATATTCTTTCTTTTCCCTACTGATTTGAAATACTGTCTTATAATATCTGATTTATTTTTTTAGGTATTCACAAATTTTAATTTATAATAAAATCTTTCCCCTTCTAATAACTGACATGAAAATCTTTACAAATCCTCTACTGATTTACTATCAGTCACTTACAATCAGTGGAAAACCATATTTTCATAATTATCTTTCATTTACGTCTGTCCTTTTCTTTAAAGTCTTATATTCTTCAGTCCATTTCCTCTTCTAAAACTCTCACATTCTTAGCAACAGTATTTGAACTTTGCCAGAAATACATCACCTCTACCTGTGGGATTCTTTGTGCCTCTTGTTTCCTTGTAAGGAGACATTTCAAGTCCTCCCTCTGCAATAAATCTTCAGTCTCCTCCAGGTGAGCTGAGATAAGTAGCTATAAATGTGTGGTTGGAATTTCAGAAACAGGTCCGAGCTCTTAGCATAGAAGCAGGGTCAGCGGCACAAAGGTGACTGCTGAAGCCCAGAGAATGGAGGTTTACAAGAAAAGAAGAGTGATGGAGGCTGCAAGTTGGATTAGACCAATGAAGAAAACTATAAAGGAGGAGCCAAGGAAGAAACGACAGGAGAAGTACTAAAAGACTAAAGCTTAAAGAGAAGAGAGTGTCTGAGGAGGCAGCTAAAAGGGCCAAATAATACAGAAAGATCAGTGAGGTCAGGACACAGAGATCACTGTGTGCCTTAGAGCAGGTCACGTCTACATATGCAAACACACCTGCCCTCCCCGTCACAACTGTTTCCTCTTCTAGGTGAATGGAATTGCTTGACAGCAGATCAGCATTCCCAACTAGAACAATTGGAAGAGCCAAATAAAATACAGAAATGATCTATTTAAAGGAAGCTGAGAGCTTCTGAGACAAGGAAAACCAGAAGGGCTAAAGCACCAGAGAAGGAAGAACTTGAGAGGAAAGAGCTGCCTTCTGCAGCCGCCTTTACTCTCAGGACATGTGGCGATGTTGGGCACCACTGAGGCCGAGAATTCAGTACAGGGTGCAGTGCAGGGCCTGGCCGAGGGCTGCTACGGTGGGAGAGAAACCAGCCGAGTTTTGGTAGAAGACTCGGGAGGGCCTCAAGCATAAAGCCTACTTTCCTCTTGGGATTTTTGCCATATGCTGGGGCTGTTCAAAGCAGGGGTTTAAAAAAACCTGCCTTTAGAAAGCAGAGTGAAGTTTTTCAGTGGCTGAACTTAGAGTTAAGTTTTAAGGAAGAAGTTCTCAATAGGATTTTTTGCTGAAAACCCAGGAGGTCAGGGATGAAATCGTGGCAGGTTGAGATTTACCGGAGCTATGATTCAACTTTGACTCAGCAAATCCTTAACTGGATTAACATGACCAACCACTATTCCTCCTGTACAGCACGGGTGAGATCAACCCTCTCTAAAGGAAGATAGCATCTGAAGTCTCTCCACCTTTGTCTGTACAATATCTGTCATTTAATTAAAAATTACTATGCACACCATAAGTCAGGACCACATAATGAAGGGAAAAAAAGACAGAAACAGACAGGCAATCAGGATATTTAAATTAGCTGATAGAACTGACAATTAACTATCATTGATATGTCAAAGAGGAAATGGTGGAATCAATTACTATCTCTGCTATGACACTTTCTTGGGTCTTCTTTTTCTAGGATTCATCTTTTCTTCCTCTATATAATCTTGAGAGTTTATCTGGACTTTATATTGCACTTACCACTTCATAAAGTAGAATCTTGTAGTTAAAAACATGAAGATTTTGCAATCACATCGAGTTCAAATTTAAGATCAGCCACGTGTTAACTATGGGATCTAGGATAAGTTAGCTTATTTGAGCCTCCATATGCTTATCTATAAAATGGAGTCAGTGATACATTTGCCATCTATCATAGCTTGGGAAATCCCAACCAAAACCATTCCTACCCATCCTAAAGAACACCTAGGACGTTCTATAAGGTTCTACAAAGGTTCCATGCACTAGAGTAACTTTCCAGAAAACTACAACCTCCAGATGGATCCCTGGACCAGATAAGTCCTGAAATGCAGAGGGGCCAGCCTCTCCAGAACATCAGCTAGTTCTATGCCCCTACCCCACATTATGGACAGCCCCTTCCAACATGAAAAAGTAAGAATGGGCATAGCCCAAATACCCCTAAAGAGTAGGAGAGAGAGCAAAAGTGATGGAGGTGGAGTTATACAGAGAAGATAGGGTTTAACAAATGAATATGAGTGCTGAATCATTATATTGTATTTCTTGTAGTCTCCAGTATCTTAGAGCAGCTACAAGTAAAAACCTAAAATTGTGGAATTGTAACCCATATCAAACTCTGAAATCTGTTCTATAATAATTGTTGCAATATGCTTTGAAATGTATTGCTTTTTTGTATATATGTTATTTTTCGCAAAAAAGGAAAAGTAAATTGTGATGATAAATGCATAGCTATATGATGATATTGTGAACCACTGATTGTAAAACAAACAAACAAACGAAGCAGAAAAAGTTAGAATGGGCATCACTCAATACCCCCGAAGATTGGGAGAAAGATCATAGGAGAAGGTGGAGTCATAACAGAGAAGAATGAAAAACCTAAAATTGTGGAGCTATAACCCATACCAAACTCTGAAATCTGTACTATACCTAATTGTTAGTGTGGTTTGAAATTTACTGCTTTTTTGTATCTATATATTTTTCACAACTAAAAAACCAGAAAATTATGTATAAATATATATTTGATTCAAAAGACTGAGTAAAATATTAACATGAAATATATATTCCTATAGTGTTATCTGTAAAAATATTTTTTCTGAAAAATTTAACAGGCAGAAGGAAAAAAGGCTTCACCTTTTGCCTACGTTTTCAATACCTGCTATGTACTGTGCACTTTTTTAAACTCTAAGACGCCAAAATGGAAGGCTTATTCCCTGCCTCCAGATACTTCAGTTTCCTTCTACCTGGAGAGAATACCAAGTATCAACCTCTAACTACTAGCAATTACTTTTTTTTTCTTTATTACAGATGTTCTGGGTTTACAGAACAATCATGTATAAAATACAGGCTTCCATATACTGAAAAAAAAAATGGAGTAGTACTTACCTTGCAAAGTTGTTCTGAGGAATTCAAACACACTAACACACTTGCAATAAAAATGTAATTTTTAGTTATCTGCTCTATTTTTTTCCTCACAAGTTCCACTTCTGAGTACTGGTGAGGGGTGGGGGTGGCGCTTTAAGTTTGCCCAATTCATTTATTTATACTGATCTAAAAACTTAAATATCTATTCAAGAGTATCAGTTCTTTGGTGATAAGTATTCTATTGACTTTGGCATAGAAACTTATTTCTTAAAGAGGACCCCATGAGGAGGAGAAAAATTGATGGATTTGACCACAAAACAAAAATTTAAAATTTACCACAGACAAAATTAACAGGTGGGTGGTGGACTGGGAGAAGATGTTCTAACCAAAGAATTCCAAAGCAAATCAGTAAGAAAAAGACAAGGAAAACAACTGAAAAATAGGCAAATATACATAAATAGATTATAGAAGGGGAACCTCTGACTGGCCAACAAGCAGAGAAAGAGATGCTCCATATCACTAGCAGTCTGTAAAATGCAAATTAAAACATCAATGATAGGCCACTTGACATTAAGTCAGGTAATACACAGTACTTGCAAAGATAAACCGCTACTCAGCATAAACTGGTGGAGCTGTCCTGCATGGCATTCTAATAATTCCTAGTGAAATCAAGGATACACTCTCAGCCCTGAGTACGTACCCCAAGGAGACTGCCATATGCAGATCAGAGGGACATACCTAAAGGTTTTTCATCACAGCACTGTGTGTATGCATCTGGCAGCAAGGACTGGGGCGCAGTCCAGCGTTTAAAATAGCCATGGTTTAATCAAGCACAGATATAAACAAGACCGGCCACTGGGCAGCAGCCACAAGAGGTAAAGGAGATTTACATAAAGCATCATGGATGGATTACCAAAGTCTGATGGTTAACAAAAAAAGGCAGAATGAGTTTCAGAGTTCAGAACCATATGTGTAAAGTAAGAGTGCACCCCCCAACCACCCCACATACTGCGCCTTTCAAGAAGACACATGTACCTAACACATGTAGGCGGAATGAAGGGAAATTAAACACTCAAGTTGGTGCTTATGGTGAAGAAGGAAATAGGGATGAGAAACGGAGGGTTATCCTTTGATTGCTGTGATAGTTTCACAGGTGTATCCTATGTCAAAATTTGTCAGATTGCTACAATTGAAGCATGGATAGTTTTTTCTATGTCAACTAAACCTCAATAAAGTTATTAAAAAGAGAGAGACCCACTGTTCATGCAGAGACAATGCCAGTGGTGCACGAACCAATAAGCAATTAACTCAACACTGTTCTCCTGTGGCCCAAATAGAATAAAATAGAAACACGCAGAGGCAGTGGCCAGTGCCCTCCTCCAGCTCTCAAATTTTAATGTGCGTGAGAATCACCTGCGTAGGTACTTGTCAAACTTGTGCGCCCTGGACCCAGAAATTGCAAATCTGCGTTTTAAGGACGCATCCTGGATGGTTCTCCGAGAAGGGGCTCATGGGCTGTCCTTGGAGACACAAGCTACCACGAGGGTGACAGGAAATGAGTGAGCAGGGGCAGGGGCAGTACAGCGTCTGCCCAGGGCCAGCAGGAAGGAAATGGCAGTTGAGCAGCCGGCCTGTAAGCAGCGGCTGCCTGTCTTCCCCTCCGTTTCATGTGAGCCCATCCAGTCGCCTTGGCCCTGGGGGGCTTGGGTGATAGACGTTAACAGCAACTGCCAGGGGAGGTTTGCAGACAAAGAGCTGGGGAGACTTCTCCAAGAGGATGCTGCCGGGGGGCAGAGTTGGCAGGGCCCTGTGCTCGACCTCACACACGGGCTGCTTCCTGCTGTCGAGCCGTGGTTTGGGGAAGAAGTGGGCTATGAAAAGAGTGACAGTGACATATGTGGGACGTGGTCATATGCAAACGCTTGAGTCTGACCCGATGAGAGAAGGACGGGCCTGGCCATCTCTCAACCGATCTCCTGGTGGGCTCTTTCAGTGTGCAGATGGTCCGGCCTCTGAGCCAAGGGACTCAGTCAACCCTCCAGTGCCTGCTTTGCCCTCACCTCCTCTGATTCCTGCTTCTGGCCTTTGCGTCAGCAGCTGGACTGTTATGGCATATTGTGCAGCACGTGGAGGAGATTTTTAATCGTGACTGCTATGATTGGAAGCAGATGCAGCATGGACTTAAGCTCGCCTCTGGGGAAGTCTAACGGCACGCTCAGCCCTGCATCTGGGCCCGCAGAGACGTCTCCCTCCTTGTGAATGGAATACAACCACCTCAGTCAAGAGTGGAGTCTGGACTCCCTCCTGCTGTTATTTCTCCAGGCAGCGGCAGCCAAAAGCACCAACCAGAGCTTGTATCCACCGTCCCCTTCCTTGCATGTGGCATGGCCTGGTTTCCTAAGGACAAGGAAGGTTTTTCAGATTTCTACAAACAGACCAAGCATATTTGTGGGTATCCAGGTAACAAACCCAGTTTGAAACTCCTTTTGACAAGCATAATTCACAGCCCCAGACAGAAACGGTAACATGAACACAGACACTCCGAGGAACCAGCTACAGTGGAAAAGATTAAGGCATGCTCCCAAATATAGCCCTCTCTAGAAATCGTTTGAATCTCCCGCAAGCCCCTTTTCCCGAGGGTGAAGGTGAATATTTTCATGCAAAGGCGGGGTGGGGGGGGGGAGAACAAAAGACAGAAAAAGAGTGGTAGAGAATTGAGAGAGGCAAATATTTCAAGCTTATTAATAACCGGTAAAGTGTTCTTTCCCTGTCCAGGAACTTCTGGAAACCGACCATCTGATGCTGCGGGCGTGCAAACCCGAGAGCCCTCGTGTGTGGCTGCGGGACTGTGCGTGCCCGCCCCCGGGGCCGGTCTTCCCTCCCGGGACCGCGTCTGCTCAGGCGTGAACATCGGTGTCACAAGCGCTCAGTGCAAAGCAGCCTTTCAGGGGCGAAGCCGTCGCTGCAAGCCCGTGTGCCCGGGAATCCGTTACGTCTGTTTGTCTGGGGGTTAGGGGTGGACAGCTCTTGTATTTTCTAAGGAAGTTCAAGGGGGCGGGGTGGGGACAAGGACGTTATTTATAAAAGCATCTTTGGGTGATGAATCCCGCCGTGAAACATCCCCCAGCCTTGCAAAGGGGATACCTCCCCGCAGAAAGGGACAATGGCTCCGGGGCTGTGGGGGCACATCCTCCGGCCCTCGGCAGCCCTGCCACGTGAATGAGTGAAATCAAAGTTGTTTCACATCCGACCTCGCACAAAGCTAATGCGCCTAATGAGTGGAAGATTCGCTGTGCGGATAGGAATCTGATTTTAATCAGCGGTGTCGCGTCTTGCAGAGATGGGGAACGCGATGGGCAGACTGTGTATTCTTTTCTTGTCTTTCTCATTGTCACAGTGGATGTGAACTGAGCTGACCACTTCCCTGCCCCTGTTCCCAGCGTGGCTGGAGGCATTCATTTTGGAGGCAGCTGGCCCAGCTCTTGAGCCAGGGAAGCTAACAGGGCCACAGAGCCCTGGGCTTGCAACTTCCCAGCTGGTTCAGAAACACGGGACTTCAGAATACTAAAGAGTTAGAGCAAGACACCCCCAAGAAGCCATTCTGTTTTGTCTTCCTTTATCTTTTGCATAAGTAATATACAGACATGATACACCTCCAGTCTGCTGCCCTCGGCTAGCCCCCACTGCTCGTCAGAGCCCATTTCCAGCTTCCTCTGTAACCGTCCATACAGTGGCAGCAGCGGGTGAAGCACTGGGAGAGATGGACTCCAGGTGCAGGCAGTGAGGGCGGGCACGGCCCCTAGAGGATTTATAAACAATAATAAAACTATGAGTCGATCTGCTGCTTATTATCATCGAGCGCTGACTATTTAAACAGTGTCAGTGACAAGCTACTCCCTGCATGTTCCACACAATTGCTACTGCGCCATTTTCCCTGACATTGGGTGGGCTCGGCCGCAGGTGTTCCTTTTGAAAGTAAACTTGTGCCAGTTTGGAATGAGCCAAGCTCGCTTCAGCACATTTTATATCTCCAGCCCCTGTGATGCTGCATATTCCTGCATTCAAACAGATTAAAAGTAAGCAAGGACAGTACAGGGACGGTCGACTTGAGTTATTTCAATTCTACTGGACCACTAGGCATTTTTATTTGTGTTGAAAATTTAAAACAATGAAAGAGATTGCGAACTGCAAGTGTAATATTTTTGTTTGCTATGTGCAAATATTAGTTCACACATGAAACGGTTCACTGAATTTCAGTATCTGTAAAACCGAAATGTGTTCTTAGGAGAAAATTGTACATTTTTTAAACGCTACAGACCCTGAGAGTGAGTGGCTCCTTCGGTTTTATCCTCACCCTAGTCCTGGCCAAGCCTCCTACTACGGAAGCCAGAAAAGCACATGTGCTGACCCTCTCTGATGGTGGTAGAAGAGGACAGGCCCATGGCCCAAGCTCGGCCCACCAGGTACTCCCACCTGCTGTTTCTGAATCTGGAGCAAGTGATGCAAAGGTGTAAGGGCAGTTTGGAATTCATTCTTGTGGGACTGGTGGTGGTGCCAGGAATGCTCTCCAGTGCACAGGAGCAGAAAAGCCACCCCAGACCCTTCCGGTGCCTTTTAATTTGGTCCCAAGTCTGGCTACCGTGTGTACCTTGGTTTCTGCTTGTTTGTCAAGCTCAACGCTCTGGGCTTCCAGTTGATTCTCTGAGCTTCCTGACATCCTTCTAGAGAATTCCTTCTCTGCTTAAGTTTACCAGAGTCAGTGTCTGTTGTTTGCAGCGGAAAGCAGGTACTCCTAATTCAGAGGAACATTTTGAGGCCCATGAAAATTGTCTACCGCAGACAAACAAGAGCTGAAAATCTATAGAGTGGCGGCCTCACTGGAAATGTCATAGACATAGGTCATCATACTGTAACTCGTCTCCCACCTCCCCAGCCAGACTTTAGTGGCTCCAGCAAGACAAAACCAGAAGGTGTCTCTGATTAGAGAAATATGCACCATTTATTCCGTTTTTAAAATAAGCTACCAAAGTCAAGAGCCAATTTAAAAGCATCTAGTAAGAGTTATAGTTAAAGCAAAAAAAGCAGATATAATGGAGAGACAGAAGATAGCTTGTCAACAAAAGTCTGAAAACCAAATTAAAAGTCTCATCCAGTGATACAAGTGTTGAAAAACAATCATAGTGAAGAGCACACAACCATGTGATGATATTGTGAGCCATTGATTGTTAATATGGTTGGACTGTATGTGTGTAGATATTTCTCAATAAAAATGTTTTTTAAAAAATACCTCCTCCAATCACGTTTTCCCTAAACTTTTTATTTTGACATAATTTCAAATTTACAGGACAGTTGCAAAAAATAATACAAAACTCACACTGTGGTAATTCCAACATACGCCTCTTCCAAATATCCAGATCCACCAATGTTAACCTTTTGTCACAGTTACTGTATCATTCTGTCCATCCATCCATATATTCATCCATCCATCCTTCCATCTGCCATCTCTCCACTTGTCTTTCTATTTATCTGTTATTTACCAATTTTCTAAACATCTGAGCGTAGATTGTGTACATCATCCTCCTTGAACACAGAATACTTCTATGTACATGTCCTAGGAGCAAGGATATTCACTTATATGACCACCTTCCAAACAGTTATCAAGAGATAGAATTCTAACATTGAAGTACAATTTTCATTCTATGTTCCAATAGTGTCCTTTGGACCTTTTCATTGTTAGATCCTGTTCAGGGTCATACATTGTATTTAATTGTCATTGCCTCTTTAGTTGCTCCTCTTTTTTAAAAAAAATTGTGGAAACACATATACAACAAAAACGTTTCCATCTCAACCGTTCCCAAGCATACTGTCCCAAGGGATTTATCAAATTACAATGTTGCACTACACTCATGACCATCCATTACCAGAACTTTCCCATTACCCCAAACAGAAACCCTACACCCCTTATGCATTAATTCCCATTCCCCCACCCCTTTCCCCCTGGTAATCTAGGTGATATGGGATTGTTGGGTTATATGGTAGTTCTATATTCAACTTTTTGAGGAACTGCCAAACTGTTTTCCACAGTGGCTGCACCATTTTACCTTCCCAACAACAATGTACGAGGGTTCCTATTTCTCCACGTTCTTGCCAGTACTTATTTCTGGTTCTTTAAAATAATAGCCATTCCAGTGGATGTGGATAATCTCATTGTGGTTTTGATTTGCCTTTCCCTAATGGCTAATAATATTGAGCATCTTTACATGTGTGCATTGGCCATTAGTATATCTTCTTTATAGAAATACCTATGCAAGTCCTTTGCCCATTTTTAAATGGAGTTGTTTGTCTTTTTGTTGTTGAGTTGTCAGAGTTCCTTTCATATTCCATCATTTATTTATTTTTATTTTTAATTTTTTGGGGTTGCATGATCCAGGAATCAAACCCGGTCTCCCACATGGAAGGCAAGCATTCTACCCTGAACCACAATCATTCATTATTGTTACTCACTTTTATTCCATTTTGGATGCTCCTGGATCAAAAGAATGGAAAGCTACAATATAAATATTATTTTTTATTTTATATTATATTTATTTAGCAAGCTACAGATAAATATTATTTCCATCACTTACCACAGTAATGAGTAATATTCAGTATAAGAACTGAATTCAAACTCTATTCATTTCCAAAATGATCCATTCTGATCACATTCTTATACCCATTGTAGCTAGCAAACAACCTCTAGCTTTTGTGTTAGGCTCTGTGACCTGGAACAAGTTATATTAAATCTCTAGGCTGAGATTTCCTCAGTTTTCTATTGGGATAGTAAGATTATCATGGAGAGATCAAGTAATAAAAATTATGGAAAGCACCTTAGCATAGCTTCTGGACAATTTTTCCTTCATCCAGTCTTTCATAGTAAGTACCTGCTAGGTACATTGGAAAGCTACTTGTATTTGTACTGTTCCTTCTGTTCTGTGTTCTCTCCCATCTGCCCCTTGCCTAGAGGTGACTAGATAGTCTCTAGACTTCAAGATGAATAGCCATAAGTACCACTACCTCAGCCAATCTCCTATCTGCTCTTTCCTCACCCTCAATGCACATGCTCACACACACACACATACACACAATTCTAATTCAGGGACCCTGGTACAGCTTAGGACAGTCAGTTTTATCTGTCAGTCCCAATGCAAAACACCTATGCTTCTGCCAAGCTGCCTTGACCATTCTGTCTTGTTTAGTTCTGTTCATTGTATTAATGATCCTCATGCCACATACATTTCCTTCACAGCACCTGTCACTGAATAATTTCATAGGTAATTCCTGTGTAATCATTGCTTTCCCTCCCCCAGACTACATGGAGAGGAGGGTCTATAGCTTCTTTTGAAGTATTAACAGCGATTGTTTATAAGTGAAGGAACTATAGTCATATTTTTGATCTATAAATTTTTAGATAGTTTGATTAAATGTCATAAGTACTTGGAATCTCAGGTAGCCACATGAGATTTTGCTGGTTTGTCCAGAGTGATTCCCCAATGAATCCCAGAATGATTTGATCAGTGACTGGAAAAATATTTGCAAGCCCCCTTCAGGGAATGGTGAGAACGGGGAGAAATTCAACTTCCCCAAGTTGAATTCTTGATATTCTCACAAAAAGTGTGGACA
>PVIY010043993.1:0-19989 GCA_004026745.1 Myrmecophaga tridactyla
CCCTCTTTACTGTTACTGTGTCCTTGTTGAACCATGGCTGCTGCATTTGCACTTGGCACTAGAGCCTACTAAAATGAGATTGGATGACCATTTACTAATACAGTTATTGCTTCTCGCTGATTTAAGGCATTTGTGGAAACTGGAGTGTGCCTTCCTTTGAGGAGGAGTCACTTTGATCCTATTTCGGTAGCCTGTTGACCAAAGCTTGAGGATTATGGACCCTGCAGCCTTTCCTTTTTCCATTTATTTTTACCTTCGATATTTGTTTTTTCATATATCTTTTATTGAACGTTTTTTCCCTAGAGCTGTCTAATTTGTAGTATCATACAATTGAGTATGTGTGGTTTTCCTGTTTATCATCCTTTTTCAAAATGTTGAACAAGTGTTGTATTTTAAGGATGGCTGTGGTCTTCCACCTATTTTTGGCTTCTGAACAGTAGCTGATACATCAAGTTTTACACCATAAACAGAAGCAGATTTGATTATCAGTATTAAGGCCTAATTCTTAGCAGTCCTTAAAAGTGTCTTCAAATCAGTGATCAGCGTTAGAGACAGATCCATCATGACCTTGCAACAGGAATGGATTATTGTTAGACAACATGATGGCTGAAATCTTCAAGGTAAACCTTAAATTTTTTGTTTCCCATTTCTAGGCTTTCAAAAAACCCAGAGGTTAGAAGTTCCAGGTCAAATGGTGAGCAGTACATGAATAGGGGAGGAGGAGATGCAAAGGGGGAATGAAAGGTAGAAAGGTAGAGATTAGGATAGGAGGTATTTTAGAAGGGAGTGGAATATAAGAGGCACAAACAGGGTAGACTGAAGACTTCTTCTTTGGAAGAAGAAGGACATTGACGTTGTTTAAAAGGTTTAGTGTATTGCAGTCATTTCTTTTCTTGGTGTCTTTGAACCTATTGAAATAAAGTGTTTATGTTGTATCAGCTGATTTATTTTCCTTTCCTTCTCAGGTGCTACACACATGCACAAGTTTGCCATGCACAAAGAGTTCCAGGAGGCCACAGTGGTTCAAGATTGTGTTTACTGAAATCATAGGTCACAGAGAGAAGGTTAACAGTGACAACCTTTGTGCCAGATGAAATATCTAGTGCAGATCTGGCCACAGGTTTGGGTAGAATGGGAGTTTCCATAGTAAAAGTAGTCTGATTTTGACAAAAAGAGGAAGGTCTTATACTACCTTAGGAAAATCCCCTAATCTCCTCAGTCATCCTAAGAAGCATAGAAGTAAAAAAAAAATATTTTGACTTGAGTGTGATAAAAGATAAAAAGGAATAAAAAGCCTAAAAAGGAATAAAACCCAGGACCAGTGGCTCAAAAGGACATTGTTGGGACATGACAAAATTGGAACACAGACTGTAAATTTTATATCAATGTAACAGTTCTTTCACATGATAACTGTCCTTATAGTTAGTTACATAAATGGACATCCTTGCTCCTAGGAGATACCTCATGATGCATAAAACCTATTCACAAATATTTATAAAATGATTAGATAGAGGGAGAGACAGAGAGAGACAGAGAGATAGGAAAGCCATAGACAGAAAAATAGATGAACACATAGATGAATGGATGGAAAGTAAAATGGATAGATTAAAATGATATGCCAAAAATGGCAAAATGTTAAAATTGTTGAATATGGGTATCTTGAAGAAGTTATGTTGGAGTTCTCCATGGTTTTTTATTTTTTGATTTTCAGGATAAAAAAATTAGGAAAAAAATAATCAAAGCCTCCAATCTCCATTCTACTGGAAAATCAAAGCATAGGAATCCTTTTGGAGCCAAGGGAAATTAGGTTTTGTTTTTTTTTTAATATGTGCTCTCCTTGATCAGAAACCCAATAGTGTTTGACACTTTTCCAAACCTGTTCCAAGTCATAGCACCAAAATGCAATCATAAAAAAAAAGATGTAAGTGACTCAAAGACATTTTAAAGATTTTATTCAGTTGATGCATACCTGGGAGTAAGACCAGGTCACATCAGAACTGAATCAGGACCTGGGTTTTGAAAAGAGAGGAAATATGTAAGTGTCCTTGCAGTTTTAGTTTAGGGTACAGTTTTCAACTTTAAGTAAAACTTATGTTTGGAAGTTATTACAATTTTGATTCTCCTTATTTGGAATCCCAGTAACTATTAGAACACTAATTCTAAAATAGTTTCTGGGCGGGCCACGGTGGCTCAGCAGGTAAGAACGCTTGCCTGCTGTGCCCGAGGACCCGGGTTCGATTCCTGGTGCCTGCCCATGTAAAAAAAAAAAAAAGTTTCTGCAAGGCTTCAGGTTCATTGCATAGTCATGGAACAGTGTAGGTATACAGCAAAAAGAAAGAGAAGCGGCAAAGTGAATGGTTTGTGATAGAAGGAATACAGCTTCATTCCTGAGGGATGCCACCACCTGATGTCAGGATCCCTGTATATGTCTCTTACACAAGATAGTTACAAGTGGCTTCCATGTGAATCACATAGGTTCCACATATAGTCTTCCCGTCAACTATTAAGGTGTGGCAGCTGTAGTTTCCATTGCTAAACAGCCCCAATTATCCTGCCAGATGGGGACTCCTCAACTGCTAGTCCTCAGGTTAAAAAGTCCAAGGTGCCCTGAGGGCAGCCATAGCTTGCACTTTAAAGGGACTCAAGACAGACCACCCCAGAGAAGACAGATTTGCTGGCAAGGGAAGTAAGAAGCCACCAATGCAGTAATAATAGTGATGGTAGATGGAGCCATCTCTGCCTCTAATCCTTGAATCCAGGACACATTTATCCAAACTATTGCATATATGGCACTATATAGGAGTCTCAGTCTAACACATACACTGCATCCTTATGGACATCACTCTATCGTTTGGGAGTGTTGCCTCCAAGCTGGTGCTTTAGGTGTGCTTTAATTAGGCCATTTCAGCACTCTGTGAGGATAGCAGCTTCTGGATGTTGTGATGGGAGGTGCAGACAATGGGTTACATGATCATGAGCCCATTCTTGCCCCTCATTCACTGAAGAGTAAGTCTCCAGTCACATGCTAAGTCATGGGCCATTACATGCTTGATGAATAGGCATTTCATAGACTCACAATGGTGGTGCTGGGTGAGACTATGCCAGCTGAGGCAGAAAAGCCAAACTCAAACCCAGAATAGGTATCTATTCTCATGAGGATGAACAGCCATTCCAGGATGGAAGGGCTCCAATGTAGTGAACTCTCCACCAAGTAGCTGGTTAGTTTCCTTGAGGAATATTGCCTAATCAGGGGTTCAACATGATCATTTTGGCTGAGAAGGGGAAATCTGGAGGCACTAGTATCCACAGTATCTTTAGTAAGTTGGAGTCCTTGTTATTGAGCACATGTATTGCCTCTAACTCTGCATTATAGCCAGTCTGTGCATATATATCCATCATACTTCTTACTAGGTTGTCAGTGATGAATTTTGGCTAAGTGACCATGTCATTTTGTCTACGTGGTTGTTCATGGACTTTTCCAAGGTGGATGCTTCTTAATGGGCATGAACCTTTGAAACAAGTATCTTTACACTTCCTGACCACTCTGATCTGCAGTCACATACCTCTACCACAGACCACATTTTCTTCCACTTTCCAGCTTTTTATTTTCCAGGCCCCAGACTAGTTGGAGAGACCACTGGCCATGTGAAGTGGTTATTTCACTGGAGGTTTCACTGGAAGCCCACCTTGGACCAATTAAATTTTCACACAAAGTAGATAACCAAGTACACTGGCATAGTTCTGCACATTTTGAAGAGTTTTCCATAGACTTTCTTTTTTAAATGCCACCCATGAATGGTGCCATATTTGTCAAGCTTCTCTAGGGAAATAGGACTGACAGGAGATATCTGTAAACATTATGAATTTTTTAATAAGAATTTGCTCATGTGACTGTGGGTATAGACAACTCGAAATTCTGCATGGTGAGCTAAAAAGTGGGAACTCCAATGAAGATTTCCAATAAATTTCCCAGAAGCTGTCTGGCTGAAGTAGAGATGGAAATTCTTCTGAGTGATAAAAATCATCACTACTTTTATAATCTTCAACTAATTGTATGAGACTTCTTCTCTTATTGCTGAAGACAATCTAATCGATTGCAGAGGTAATTCAGCCATAGATACAATCAACTTATGGATAATTTAAGTTCATGAAATATCCTCACAGTAACAATCAGGCCAGTGAAACAGCTGGACACCAAAGCCTGGCCAAGTTGACACAGGCACTTAACTATCACAGGGGTAATCATGAAGCAACCATTCATTTTAGGTTTCCACATACATAGGAAGCATATCCATACCTAAACCAAGTTTGAGTACTTCAGCAAGGATTTCACTTATTGGCTGGTGTCTAGTGAAATCATGTTGAACAACATGATCATCTCAAATACCTGCTCATACAGCTTACACTTACCTTCTAATCTTTAATTGTTATTTCATTGCATATCCCATTTTTATCTTACTGTGGATTTCTACCAGACCCATCTGACTTTGTGACTTGGCATGTCTAATAGAACACAGTTCACACAGGAAATTCAGAGCACATGTTCATTTGGAGACACATGACCAAATATTTCATTTCTCACTGGGCCAGTAACACATCAACGGCACATAGGCAGGTGGCATGGCCTTGCTTCAGAATTGAAAAATCCTTCTCAGTGTTTCTTCTTTTTAGTGTTGTAACAGATTCCACAGTATATCCTTTCCCACCACTGACACCACCATAGGATTAAAGACATAGGTTGTGCCTGACATTATTACATGAATGGTAGTTTATACTTTCAACACAGGAGAACGTACAGCAAGACCATTACCTGGCTTTGGGGCCCATTGAAAGCTGGCCACCTTCAATTTCACCCATTATTTGAGCAAAAGTGGTATTGATAGGTGTGAAATCAAAATCCAAAGATGTTTATCAGTCCTATGCATCCTTTTTGCTAGGGAATGCAGTAGGGGGCAGTTTGTCTTTTTCTTTGCAGGGTATAACCCAACATGCCCCTAACTACCATGTCCTTAAATATTCTATTGAAGTGGCAGGCAATTGAATCTTTGCAGGGTTTATCTTCCACACTTGGACTGCATCTCTCTTAATAAGAACACCAGTAAATGCATCACTTCATGTTCACCCTGCTTGATCAACATGATACCACTGATGCAATGAATATATGAGAAGTTTTTGAATATCCAGATAGGCTAGATCTTTTTGGACTTCATATGCCTTAGAGCAGATGGGTTAACAAATCCCTGGAAATAAAGCTTCAAACAATTTTTTTTTATCTATCTCACATTAATGCAAATTCTTCCTGATGCTCTATTTTTGTCAGAATATAAGATCATACATTCACCAAATCAATAGCTGCATGAAATGTAACTGAGCAGTGATAGCACTTTTTGCCCAGCAGTGGCAGTAACTGATATTATTTGGTAGACTCTAGAGTCTACAGTCATTCTTTAGGGTCCATCCAGTTTTTGGAGAGGCCAGATTGGTGAATTAAAGGAAGCATGGGTATAAGAAACCCTTGAAAACTGATTAAAACTAGCTGGTATAAGCAAAATTGGCTGTCAATGGGGATTTTAGATGAGGGGCAAGCATCAAGTTACAGCAGTGTTATTCACTCAGTTAACATACGATGACAACTACAATAACAATTAAAGAATAGAAATAAACTAAAGAAATGGGTTGTAAATCAGAGAAAAGCATCTGGTTACAACACTGTTAAAGATCTCTCAGTGAAGATAAGATAACTAAATAACAAGCAAAAGTAATAAGATAAAATAACAATTATATTTAGTAGCATAACCGCTGTAGTCAGTGGTTACAGTAGACATGTCAGAATGAATTTATTATGTAATTTCAAACAACTTGACACCATAATATGTTTTCTTTTTCATAATAGGTATCTCTCCACTAAATCTATAGGGGATGTGCTGGTGAAGGAGGGCACTGGCACTCTGAAGGAGCTCAGTGGTTGTTGCCCTCTGTAGACAGGGTTAGTTGTTGCTGTGCAACTGGCCACCGTAGTCATATTGGAAATTATAGTATTCCAAAATGTCAGGAGTCAGATGGTGGCATTTAATTATTGAAGGCAAAGTGTATGTAGATTACCATAAGAGAAAACAAGGTTGGACTGTCAACCCAGTAACACTGATCCACAGTTCTCTTTAGTGATGTCCTATCTAGAGACAGAGGTAGGGAGGGCATCACTAGTTTAGCCTGGATGAAACTTTTTCAGAACTAGTCTGTAGCTTGAGACTCTTCCAACCCAATCCTTCAAACCTTACTCAACTCTTCCCATTCTCCCTCTTTCTGTAGTTTTCAGAGCTCATTGATATCTAACTGGTTTGCTAACGCATCCTTGATCCTTCACAGGCATTTCCTTAATAAAACTCCTCAACAGCGGGTCAATGATTGAGTAGGCACTCAAACCCCATTTGCTGTCTGTTTTCTGACACCATTCTCAGCACACCCTTAGTATTATTTCAGGTCCATTAAGAAGCAGATTTCAAATGGGATTAGACTTAAGGATCTGGGGAACACTGGCCTGAAAAATGGATTTTTAAATTATAATACTGTGTTACAATTCAATTTATATTGTAAAAAGGGAAAGAAATTAGACAAAAATCCCATATGTTCAGTCATTTATGTCTTTGTGTCCGAATAAGAATTTTTTTTTTTTGCATGGGCAGGCACAGGGAAACGAACCTGGGTCTCCGGCATAGCAGGCGGGAACTCTGCCACTGAGCCACCATGGCCTACCCTGAATAAGAATTTGCAGAAAAAGTAAAAAATTATGATTCACATTAGTGAATTTTATAGTTCTGTGTTTCTGTGCTTTAGTGTCTGATTTTCCATTTATGTCTGTCTGTTTGGTGTATATTTTTCTACATGCAGTTGATTATACCAAATTAACAAATACGAAAATTCTTAAAGGAGCTGTATTCAAACTGCTTAAAGGTAAATAAGCAATTATATGTGTGTACAAAGTAATGATCCTAATCTTTAGGAAATTAATGAAAATGAACTTCCAACATTTCCAACGCAAATCATTTTCATAGAATTAAATCCAAATGTTTTAAAATTCAAATGCATTGTTAAATTTGAAAAATTATATGGAACTCCTCACGCTAATTATTCTAATACTTTAGACACCAGAGTTCACAGTACTGGTTTTGTATCTGGTTTTGTAGTTATTGTAAACAACTTCAGCATGAAAAAGAGGTGGTCTGAAACTTCCTGAAAACAGCAGCAAACTCCCCTCTATGCTCTTCGTCTTCTAGGAGAGCAAAGTTCCTTTCAATGCACCTGCTTAGGCTATCCCAGGAAACGGCAGATATTATTCCAATTGTCCACATCATATATTTAGGTGAAATAGTCTAATAAATGGAAACAATTAAAAATTAGGACATCTGGGCTCTAATACATACTAGGGCCACCCCATCTTATCTGCCTTGTATCATTAACCCTCCCCCCTTGGTAGAAAAATAATTCAGGGGTCTATATATGAACCAGCTGGAGCAGCTATGAGGGAAGGACTGAATAAAGGAAGATGGGGGAGGGGTAGGTTTTATACACAGTTCTTTCTTCTGAGCCTGAGGAATGGGGGTAATGGACACAAAGGGAATGTTGCAAAATGGGCCACATAGATTTGGATTTTCATAGGAATTGCCCAATTTAGAATTTCTTTTTCTGATAATGCTTTGTAGCAGTGGCTGTACTAGATGAGTCATTTGGAAAGCGTGTTTGTAGGCATGGTATAGAGATAGTTAAGTGAAGTCTAGTTGCCAAATTTCCAAAAGTCCATTAGCTAAAGGAAAATGTCCTTGAGAGCTATAACAAGATTTTGGTACAAATTAAACAAATGTAGTGTATTTTCCCTAGCCTTGTAGTCAGTATAATTTTAAGACTGAACATTATTTAGGGTTTTATGAAAACAAAGTGTTACTTTTTTAACACCCAAAGGGGGTAAAAACCCAGGAAACAGTGTTTGTGTTAAGAAATTGCTAGATGCTATATTATTTCAAAGATTTTGGTTTAATTACAATTTCTGGTCATTTTTAGGCACACATGGAGGAAAGCACTGGCAGATATATCTGAAAAACTTCAGCAACAAATTCCAGTACTATTCCAGTTTCTATAATAAATTTTGAACCAAACTATATTAAAGAAAAAAATTGAAAAAATCCTAGCCTAATGATAAACCTCTCCTTCCTACTTGCCTCCAAAAGACTGTTTCAGAAATTATTCATAATATATCTCACAGAAATACTAATAAAATAGTAAACTTATGAAAGTAAAATTTCTAGAAACTATCCCCTTAAATAACTATGTCTTCTGAGCTATCAACATTAAGTATAGTATAAGCATACCATTTTATCCTACTTAGGCATATTTTCCCTAAATTTACATAAGTTTGCTGATAAAATAAGCTAGAATTATATCTATTAGATGTATAAGATGATAAAAAATAACTTTGCATTTAACAAAATTGAATTATTATTTAGCAAGCTTTATGTTAAGATTAAGTGTGCTTTGTGGGGTTTTTGAACACTATTCAAAAACCCTTTTAGTGACTTAAGGTATCCAGATATATGAAGTATGCAGGATGTGATTTGTTAAGGAAGACTGATGTCATTTTTTTCCCTAAGAAATATGACTGGATTTCACAGAATGAAAGCAGAACAAAACATAAATGAATATAGGAAATTATATAAAATTTGTGATAATTAATTTTATTTGTCATGATCACTGCTGACTAAGATTTGATAAATTTATTCCTAAAATTTTAAGAGCTTTTGTATCAAGCAGCGTATTCATGAAAAACCAGAGTCCAGTTTTCTCTCTGTTAAAATGATAAAGTATTCTTAGAATATTAGTATATATATATATATATATATTTTTTTTTTTTTACATGGGCAGGCACCAGAAAACGAACCTGGGTCCTCTGGCATAGCAGGCGAGCATTCTTGCCTGCTGAGCCACCGTGGCCTGCCCTATTAGTATATTCTTAATGAAAGGTTATAAAGGGTTTTCTTAATCATCTGAGTATTCTGCCTAGAAGACAAAAATTCTGTCATATCAGAATAATATCCTCACTTGATGTTTATGTTGACCTTATCATCCTTTATTGTTTAGAAAAGAAAGCAAGTAGTCTCACTTTTTAAAAGCTAAGTCTTTTCCTTAACTTTGGTTAAACAGGGAACCAAATATTGTTTCACAGTGACCCAATAATCCTGTTTTAATCTAATGTTCAAACCTGACAACTTTTGACGTTTAGCCTTCTCAAAGTCATACCCTAAAGAATATTTTTTCTCATTCCAATGTGTCTTTGGGACTTCTGGGAAATCACAAAGGATTTGTTCTTTCACTTTGTAAAAAGAGATGCTAGAAATAGTTAGATGCATTTGATATGTTATGAATTGCATGGGAAATGTCAAATTAAAAGGGATTTTCTAACCTTCTTTTGGTTGAATTTGTATGGGTGAAATGTTATTCACATAAATATTTAGAGAGATTGTGTTGAATTCTTAGATATTTAACAGTGTTCTCACTGTCCATGATATATACTGATATTGATCTTAATGATATTAGACAAAAGTATAGTGATATTGTTCATGGTTTTTTATTAGAAAAATATTGCATGTCAGAGAAGCAACCAAATTTCATTATCAGTTGTATTATTATACGCAGATGATTCTTTTGAAAGTGCAAATGACCAGTTGCAAGGCAGAGCTTTGTGTTCAGCAAAAAGAGACTTTGAACGAAAAGCAAGGCTAATATAAAATTATGTTTTACATGTTGTCATAGTCAGGGACATGTGTCAACTTGGCCAAGTTGTGGTACCTGTTTATCTGGTTGGGCAAGTGCTGGCCTGTCTGTTGCAATGATGACATTTCATAGAATTAGATCATGATCACGTCAGCTGCATCCACAGCTGATTCCATTTGTAATCAGCCAAAGGGGAGTGTCTTCTACAATGAGTGATGCTTAATCTAATCACGGGAAGCCTTTTAAGGAGGATTCAGAGGAGACAGGTTCCATTCCTGCTTCGGCTGGTGAGCCTCTCCTGTGGAGTTCATCCAGACCCTCCATCGGAGTCGTCGGCTTCACAGCCTGCCCTGCGGATTTTGGACTCTGTATTCCCACAGTCACATGAGACACTTTTATAAATATTATATTTGCAAGTGTTCCCTGTTGATTCTGTTTCTCTAGAGAACCCTAACTAATACACATGTCAATGAAGTAATCCTGATAAAAATGTAGCACTGAGGCAGAGTCAGGTGCTTTGACTGACAGGGCCCTTCTGGACATCTTAAGTGGACTTTATATAGCTACATACTTCTACAGGATATGAATGTGTCCTTGTTGCCATACATCTATTTTCTGTATGGATAGAGGTTTTCTTTTCTTAAAAAACTAATAAACTTCTTCTAGTGTGCCAGTTTGAAGCTATTATGTACCCCAGAAAAGCCATGTCCTTTAATTCTCATTCAATATTTCTGGGTGGGATCTTTTTTATTGTTTCCATGGAGATGTGACCCACCCAATTGTGGGTGGTAACTTTTGATTAGATGATTTCCATGGAGGTATGTCTCAAACCATTCAAGGTAGGCCTGCTTACTGGAGCCCTTTAGGAGGCAACAATTTTGGAAAAAGCTTTAGAGCCAACAGAGCCCAAACAGCCAGAGAACTTTGTAGATGCAGAAGGAAAATACCCCTAGGGAAGCCTTGTGAGATGAGGAGAAAAAGCTAAAAGACTTCATCATGTGCCCTCCCAGCTGAGAAAGAAATCTTGAACTTCACCAGCCCTCTCTTTGCAGTTAAGGTATCTTTCTCTGGATACCTTAATTATATATTTTCATGCCTTAGAACTGTAAACTTGCAACTTAATAAATTTCCATTTTAAAAGCCATTCTGTTTCTGGCATACTGCATTCCAGCAGCTTACAAACTAAAGCACCTAGGGAATTTCCACCAGGCTCTTAATCTTAGAGATTCCCACATTGCAGAAAATGGTCAGGAATCTTTGTGGGGTCTCACCCATCAACCAGGGTCTTTCCTGTCCCTACCATCCTCAATTGTCAGGAAAGGTAAAATAAATAGGTGGCGTAATTTAAACTCAATTAGCTAAATTTTTGAATTTCTTCAATCTATCAAGGTCAAAAGATTTTCCTACAGTCTTATTAAATCTAAAAGCAATTCCTTTTGAAAACCATTTAAGCTTATAACAGGGAAACCTATGAAAATAAACTGTGGAATATATGAGCCTTGTCTCATAAAATGAATTATGTTAATGAACCAATCCCTTGATCTTAAACCTTTCACTTACAAACCATATTGCTGTAAATTGCCACAGTATATGCAGCCCAACCAACAATAATCCTGAAAACCCTAAAGAATACCCAAGGATTTATATTAGACTCTCTAAAAGTTTACTTATTAAGTTTATTTTTCAGAAACTTAAAACCTCCAGATTGTACCTAAAACCTTACCAGGTTTCCAGGTAAACCCTGAAATCCAAAGGTACCAGTCTCTCCAAGAACACCAACCAGTTGTATTCACATATCCCATAATATCAACAATCCTTTTTAACATGAAGAAGTTAGAATGGCCATAGCCCATATCCAAATGAATGAAAGAGGACATCAATTTCACTCCTCATATAAAAATGAACTCAAAATGAGTCAAAGAGGGCAGGCAACGGTGGCTCAGTGGTAGAGTTCTTGCCTGCCATGCTGGAGACCCAGGTTCGAGTTCCAGTGCCTGCCCATGTAAAAGAAAAAGAAAATGGGTCAAAGAGTTAAATATAAGAGGCAGAACCATAAAACTCCTAGAATTAAATGTAGGGAAACATCTTCAAGGTCAAGTGATAGGTAGTAGTTTCCTAGACCTCACACCCCAGAAAAAAATAAATAAATAGGGCCTCATCAAAATGGAATATTTTTGTGTTTCAAAGGACTTTTTCAAAAGGGTGGAAAGGCACACAAGTTGATGGAAGAAAATATTTGGAAACCAAATATTTGATAACAGTTTGATGTCTAGAATACACAAGGAAATTCTACAATTCAACAATAAAAAAGACAAACAACCCAATTAAAAGAATAAGCAAAAGACATGAATAGATATTTTTCCAAAAAGGAAATACAAATGACTAAAAAGCACATAAAAAGATGTTCATTCACTAGCCATTAGGGATATGCAAATCAAAACCATAAAGAATCATCATTTTACATCTGTTAGAATGGCCACTATTAAACAAACAGGAAACTACAAGTGTTGGAGAAGATGTGGAGGGATAGAAACACTTATTCACTCCTGATGGGAATGTAAAAAAGCACAGACACTGTAGAAAATGGTTTGGTGGGTCCTCAGAAAGCTAAAGTAGAGTTGCCCTATGTTCTAGTTTACTAGCTGCCAGAATGCAATATACCAGAAACAGAATGGCTTTTAAAATGGGGAATTTAATAAGTTGCAAGTTTACAGTTTTAAGGTCAATTAAAGGAAGTCTATAGAAATTTCCAATCTAAGGCATCCAGGGAAAGATACCTTGGTTCAAGAAGGCTGATGAAGTTCAGGGTTTCTCTCTTGCCTAGAAGGGCATGTGGTAAATTCTGCTTGCTTTCTCTTCTGGTTTCTTGTTTCATGAAGCTCCCTGGGAGGCATTTTCCCTCTTCATCTCCAAAGGTCACTGGTTGGTGGACTCTCTGCTTCATAGTTCTGTGGCATTCTGAAGCTTTCTCCAAAATGCTTCCTCTTTTATAGGAGTCCAGTAAACTACTCAAGCCCCAGGTAGAATGGGTGAAGTTGCATCTCCACCTAATCAAGTTTAATACCCACATTTGTTTGGGTATATAGCCTCATGGAGATAATCTAATTAAAGTTTCCAACATACAGTACTGAATTAGGGATTAGAAGAAATGATTGTGTTTACAAAATGGGATTAGAATTAAAATATAGCTTTTCTAGAGTACATAAATATTTTCAAACCAGCACACCCTATCATCCAACAATCCCAGTATTTGGTATATACAAAGAAAAACTGAAAGCAGGGACATAAACAGATATATGTGCACTGATGTTCATGGCAATAGTCACAATTACCCAAAAGATGGGAACAACCCAAGTGTCCATCAACTGAAAACAGATGAGCAAAATGTGGTATATACATGCAATGGAATATTATTCAGCTGTAAGAAGGAATGAAGTGGTAAGGCAAGATGGAAGCATAGCAAAGTATGGAATTTAGTATGTACTCCAGAGCAGCTAGTAAATAGCCAAGAAACTGTATGGAACAATTGCTGGGGGGACATCACTGACTGAACACACTGTGTACACCAGTCTGGAATGGGTGGAATGGCTGAGATACCACACAGAACTGGAGGTCTCTCAAGCTGTGAAGGCCAGCACCCCTCCCCCACAGGCATAGCAGGCTGATTCCCCAAGGGGAAAAGAAACAGATGTTACTTGCAGCAAGGAAGTTTGCTCAACTAAGCTCCAATTGCAGAATTAATTAACAAGTTCAGATTGCTGAAAACAGGCCTGAAGCACAGACAAACCTTGATGAAGCACTAAAGGGTCTGAGAATTTTTGCCCTAGCAGAGAAGGGGCAGGGCTGACATAAAACAAACAAGCAAACAAACAAACACAAAAAAGGAGGCTTTTTGAGTTGGACAGCACCAAATACTGAAAAAGGGCTGGAACTTAAGAAAAGGGAGCACATAGAGCCTGGGAACACATACAGCCACATACCAACAGCAGCTCTTGTATGGCAAACCTGGGAAGCAGGGTCCCTGTTCTAAAAAGGCTTTTTTGTGTTGTTGTTTTAACTTCTTAATAGCTCATTAGATAGAACTATGAGCACTCTCAGGCTCCAGTACTGCCCCAGGCAAGGTGAAATTAAGGCATGCCTGGGAGACAAAGTATATAATCAGGTGGCCTTCTCCCTAAAGTTTGTAATTTCCCCAAGAAAAGGGGGTGGGACCCAGCTCATGTAGCAACCCCCCTACAGGGATTCAGGCCATAAGGGCTGGAAAACAGGAGGAATCAAAGTCCACTTACTACCTCAGCCTTGGTTGCAAATATGTCCCTGGCAGAGAGAGGCTGCTGAAATTAAAGGCACCACATCACTTTACCCTGGTGGGAAGTTGTGGGCAGATAAGTGCCACATGCTGGGCAGGATAGAAAAAGCACAGATTCTAAAGGCTTCATAGGAAAGTCTGAAAACCTACTTGGTTACAACCTCAAGGAAATGAGATACTGGCTACACTCTCCTCCTGAGATGTGGGCCTGACTGCTCTGGGAAAATATGACTGGGGTTGATCATATCTCAGGAGACCCTCCTACAAAAAAGGCTCTGTATAGGCAGGGGGCAAGAAACAGACAAATAAGAACTGAAAAATTCTGATCAGTTAAACAGAACCTATGCAAGATGTCTAGAAAAAGTTAAACTGAATGTCAAAGAACAGACAGAGAACAAAGCCATTCAATAAGAAAACCCTAGGGGGCCACAGTGACTCAGCAGGCAGAGTTCTTGCCTGTCATGCTGGAGACCCGGTTTCGTTCCCGGTGCCTGTCCATGCAAAAAAAAATAAAGTAAATAAAATAAATAAGGCCCTAGATAAAATAGTGAAAACAGCCTTCAGAAAAAACTAATTAAGGAAATCAAATGCCTAGATACAGCAAAAAATAATGAGTCTTTTTTTTTTGGAAAATTGAAGATATGGTCCAGTCAAAAGAACAGACCAACACTTCAAATGGGATACAGGAGTTGAAACAGGGTGTTTCAACCAACATGCAAAATCTCATAAAAAATCAAATAAAAGAGTTGAGGGAAGATAGAAAGAAGATATAGAGCACACATAAAGAACTTGAAAGTCTGGAAAAGTAAGTCACAGAAATATGGGAATGAAAGGCACAATAGATGAGATGGGAAAAATAATGGAGACTTAAAATAGTAGATATGATGAAGTAGAAGAAAAGATTAGTGGATAAGAGGACAGGACACCTGAAATCCTACACCCAAAAGAAAATATAGAGAAAAGAATGGAAAAATATGAGCAGGGTCTCAGGGAATTTAATGAGAGCACAAAGCACATGAATATACATGTTATGCATGTCCCAGAAGGAGAGGAGAAAGAAAAAGGAGTAGAAAGATTAATGGAGGAAATAATCACTGAAAATTCCCCATCGCTTATGAAAAAAATAAAATTATAGATCCAAGAAGTGCAGTGTACCACAACCAGAATAGATGCAAATAGACATACTCCAAGACACGAATCAGACTTTCAAATGTCAAAGACAGAGAATCTTCAAAGCAGCAAGAGAAAGGCAATACATCACATATGAGAGAAGTTCAGCAAGATTATGTGTAGAATTCTCAGCTGAATGCATGGAGGCAAGAAAGCAGTGATATGATGTATTTAAGACTCTGAAAGAGAAAAACTGCCAAGCAAAAGTTCTATACCCAGCAAAACTGTCCTTCAAAAATGAAGAGGTGGGGTGCATGGGTAGCTCAGTGGTTAGAATGCCTGCCTTCCATGTGGGAGACCCAGGTTCGATTCCCAGACCATGCACCTAAAAAAAATATTTCATCAAAACAACAACCAGAAAAGAGCAAGGGTATACTATACTAATATCTGACAAATTAGACTTCAGATGTAAAACAAAGAAAAACATGATGCATTAATAAAAAGAACAATTCAACAAGAAGACATAAGAATCATAAATATTTATGCACCAAGAAAGAGTGCTTCAAAATACATGAGACAAACACTGGCAAAATTGAAGGTAGAAGTAGACAGCTCTACCGTAATAATTGGAGACTTCAATTCCCTACTATTATCAATGGATAGAACATCTAGACAGAGGATCAATAAGGAAATGGAGATTTTGAATGATACAATAAATGAAATAGACTTAACAGACATTTACAGAACATTACACCCCATAACAGTAGGATACACCTTTTTTCTCAAGTGCTCAGGGATCATTCTCAAAGATAGGCTATATGCTGGGTAGCAAAGGAAGTCTCAATAAATTTTAAAAGATTGAAATCACACAAAGCACTTTCTCAGATCATAATAGAATGAAGTTGGAAATCAATAACAGACAGAGGGCCGGAAAATTCATAAATATATGTATGTTAAACAACATACTCTTAAACAACCTGTGGGTTGAGGAAGAAATCACAAGAGAAACCAGTAAATATCTCAAGGCAATGAAAATGAAAACACTGTATCAAAATTTATGAGCTCAGCAAAAGCAGTGCTGAGAGGGAAATTCATCTTAAATGCCTATATTAAAAAATAAGAAAGAGCAAAAATCAAGAAATTAACTGTTCACCTGGAAGAATGAGAGAAAGAATAGCAAAGTAACCCCGAAACAAAAGGAAAGAAATTACAAAGCTCAGAGCAGAAATAAGTAAAATTGCGAATAGAAAACAATAGAGAAAATGTTTATAGCAGCATTATTTACTGTTGCCAAGAGATGGAAACAGCCCAAGTCAATCAACTGAAGAGTGGATAAACAAGTTGTGATACACATAGAATGGACTATTACACAGCTTTAAGAGAGAATGAAGTCCTGAAGGATATAACAATGTAGCTGAACCTCGAGGATATTATGCTGTGTGAAATTAGTGAGAAACATATACTATATGGTCTCACCAATATGAGCTAATGTTAATAAGTGAACATTGAGAGTTAATGTTGAGAACACAGGTTAACAGGAGATAGAAAGAGGTCAAGATCGAGCATTTGGTGTGCAACAGGACTACTGTAAAAATTCAGGAATGGATAGCACAGTACTGCCTATGGTAGTACATTGAATGAAGCTGAATGTGAGCGTGGGTGAGGGAAAAAGGCTAGGGGCACATATGACTCTAGAATGAAAGATAAAGGACAAAGAGTGAGACAGTATAACTTAGGGATGCCTAGAGTTGACAAAGATGAGGATTAAATGTACAAATATTAAAACTTTTGTATGAAGGAGAACAAATGAATGTCACATTGCAAACAGTTGAAAATGGATAGCATACAGAAAAGGTACAGTCAAAGAAGGATAGGCTCTATAATCAACAGCAATAACTGAATCTAACAAAGACATTATGCCAAAACTAAATGTCAACAAGTGGCATGGGGGAGGGGTATGGATTCTATGCAGAAGAAAAGGTTCTGACTTCATATAGATTATGGTGGTGAAGGCATGTCTATTTACTTAGTTTGGATTGTATGATATGTGAATAAAATTGTTTAAAAATAAACAAAGAAGAGGGGTGCAAGTGTAGTTCAGTAGTAGAATTCTTGCCTGCAATTCAAGAGACCGAGGTTCAATTCCCCACCCATGTACTTGCAAAAGAAAAAAATTCAACAAATGGTGCTGCAATAACAGGGTACTCACATGGAAAAAGAATGAAATGTGACCCTCACTATACTGCATAAAAAAATGAACAAAGAGAAACAAGTGTTAGAGAAAATGTGGAGAAAGAGATGTACCTATTCACTGTTGGTAGGGAAGCTGAGAGACGCAGCCCCTTTGGAGGGGAATGTGGTGGTTTTAGATGAGGTTAGGGGCAGGGCTGGTATATGATCTTACAACTTTGTTGCTAGGTATATACCTGAAAGAATTGGGAGTGGGGACAAAAATGGACATTTGCACACTTGTGTTTATGGCAGCAGTGTTTATAAATCTCAATGGATGGAGGTGGCTCAAGGTATAATGATTGAGGAATGGAAGGGGGAACTGTGGTATTTACATACCACAGACTACTGAGTGCCTGAAAGAAGGAATGAAATTGTGAGGCATACAACTAGATGAATGAAATTTAAATGACAATATGTTGAATAAAATGTCAGAAACAAAACGACAAATATCATCATGCCTTACTCATATGGATTATCTATAATATATGAACTCAGAGAAATGAAGTTGAGAGCATGGGATATGAGGTCGGGGCCTATTGTACAGGGTCTTAGATTGTAAGCTCTTACTGCAGTCATGTATATTTAGGAGTTGTAACTGGCATTTCTAAATTCTGAGATACTGAACTATTTGTATATAATCTGGTCAGTCCCTGAAACAAACTTCATGTATTTATGTGACAACTGAGATGCAGAGCACTGAAACTATGAAAGCATTATCCCATTCAGCAACTTAAAAAATAAAAAGCTGAAAAAGTGGTCAGACTCTGTTTAGAAATATGAATGAAGTTGATCTGGATAGGACTAAGGTAAATCAGAATACAGGGTAAAGGATGAGATGGCCCATATTTTCAAACTTCAACCTCTGTGAAAGACCAAAGGGAGAGATGTTTATTTTTCCAAAATTTATATTTTGGTAGTGCATTATCTAATTTAACTTGTATGGTCAGTTTACTTGAACACCATAATTACATGGATTCTTGAATAGGGCGTGAGATGTGGTTGGTTCATATAGATTAGTGTGATGCCCTGATATATTCCAGAGTAATTTGGGCAGAGAATAAAAAAGTATTTTCAAAGTCCTCTTGGGGGACTTGGGGAGAAAGAGGGAAATATTATATTTCCGCTTTGGGGGAACACATAATAATCTTGCAAGGAGTGGGGGCAACCAATTCAATAGGATAAGTCCTCAATCTTGGGGCTCACCCCCATGAAGCTTATTTCTGCAAAGGAGAGGCTAAACCTACTGATAATTATGCCTAAGAGTCACCCCCAGAGAGCCTCTTTTGTCACTTTTAGGTGGCCTCTCTCTCTAAGACAACTCAGCAGGTGAACTCAATGCCCTTCCCCATACTTGAGAAATGACTCCCAGGGGTATAAATCTCCTTGGCAACATGAGACCTGACTCCCAGAAATGAGCCAGGACCAGCATCAAGGGAATGAGAAAGTCTTCTTGATCAAAAAAGGGGAAAAGAGCAATGCAGCAAAACAGTTTCAGTAGTTGAGAGATTTCAAACAGATTTGGGAAGTTATCTTGGAGGTTATTCTTAGCCATTATATAGATATCCTGTTTTAATTTATGGTATATTGGAGTAGCTAGAGGGAAGTACCTGAAACTGTTGAACTGTGTTCCAGTGGACCTCATTCTTGAAGAAGACTGTGTAACTATATAGCTTTTACAATGTGACCGACTGATTGTGAGAACCTTGGATCCTTTTATCCAGGGTGTGAACAGATGAGTAAACAAAAATAACAAGGATAAAAAAATACAAAAAAAGGAGGTGATAATTGGGTAGTTAGATAGAAATACTGTTGGTCAATGAGGGGAGGGGTAAGGGTATGGAATCTATGAGTTTATTTTTCTGGAGTTATGCAAATAATCTAAAAATGATCATGGTAATGAATATACAACAATGTGATGATTTTGGAAGCCAATGATTGTATAAGATGATTGGGCTCTATGTGTATGGATATTTCTCAATAAAATATATATTTTTTAATGAGGGGAGATTAAAATATTTTCAGACAGTCATTGAGAGAATTTATGACTAAGAGACTGGCTTTACAAGAAATACTAAAGGGATCAATACAGGCAGATAGGAAAAAACAGGAGAGAGAGGTCTAGAGAATAGTGTGGAAATGAATAGTATCTGTAGAGGTAAAAAAGAGAAAAAGAAAAAAAATAGATATAACACATAAAATCCAAAAGTCAAAATGGTAGAAGAAATTACTGCCTTTACAGTAATAACATTAAATGTAATGGATTAACCAATTACAAAATGGGAAAAAGACTTGAACAGACACTTCTCAGAAGAGGAAATACAAATGGCCAAAATGCACATGAAGAGATGCTCAACGTCCCTGGCCATTAGAGAAATGAAAATCAAAACCACAATGAGATATCATCTCACACCCACCAGAATGGCCATTATCAACAAAACAGAAAATGACAAGTGCTGGAGAGGATGTGGAGAAAGAGGCACACTTATTCACTGTTGGTGGGAATGTCAAATGGTGCAACCACTGTGGAAGGCAGTTTGGCAGTTCCTCAAAAAGCTGAATATAGAATTGCCATATGA
>PVIY010043994.1:0-19989 GCA_004026745.1 Myrmecophaga tridactyla
GCCTCCTGGCAAGAGGGACATCTGTGCCTGAGAATAGAGCTTTTCTTGCTCCCCCTCGTTAGTGAGAAGTTGCAGGCATTTATGAGGTTAATATTGGGCGAGCTCTTCTACAAGCTCTTTTACAAGTCCTGTTGAGCAAGCAACTAACAGATGTCCCAGTTAATTTGCAATCGTGGTTTACCCTCCACCTTGAGGGAGTAGTACTTCCTGGAATGTTGCATGCAAAAGTAGACAAAGGAAGCGGTAATGACCCATTAGATAAGGGTGTGACCTGAGTGCTGTGATCAGTTGGATAAGGGAAGCTCTGGGGATAAAAAGGGGGCAAGAAAGCCTAGGAGGGTAGAAGGAGGATGAATCAATAAAAACTCACTCTCAAAAAGCAGGGAGCCCTGAGTGATGGAACCATACTTGTCTCCTGAGTGCTGATTTCTTAACCTCAACACCCCTCTTCCGACTCGGCTTCAAGAGCCGGATGTGGCAGTCATGCTAATTCTAAAATTCTTTGGAAATATAATGGAACTGGAATAGTCATATGATTTTTAAATGAAGGAAAAAGTGGGAGAAAATCTCATTTCAAAATTTACTATTAAGCTGCAGTAATTTAGAGGTGTATCATTCCCATAAATACAGATATAGATCAGAGGAACCTAGTTAAGGGTCAAGAAACAAAGCCATCTATTTTTGGAAAATTATTTTATGACAAAGATGCCAAGGCAATTCAATGAGGAATTTTTTTGCATTACCCCCCAAATTTGGTATGACGTGCCTTATTTCTAAATAATGTAGTTGTCAATGGAACCTTGAAAAACTTTGGGAGCTTATAGTATCTAGCTAAAATGTCTTTCAAAGTGAAGAAGAAAAGTACTGAGTGATAGAAAAGGAACTGTTTTGTTCATAAAAAGAGGAAAATATAGAAGAATGAATCTGATCAAATACTTCTATTTTCTGATTCTATATATATTCTGACAGACTGTTTTTTTAATTGAGAAATCTTCACAGACATACCTCCCACACATGGTGTGTACAATCAATGGCTCAAATATCATCACATAGTTGTATATTCATCATCACAATAATTTTGAAGAACATTTACATCACTCCAGAAAAAGAAATAAAAAGAAAAAAGAAAAAAATTACATATTATGTACCTGACCCCTGACTCTCATTGACCACTAATATTCCCATCTATCTAATTTATTTCACCCTTCTGACAGACTATTAAGCAAATATTCTTGGATCTTGTATTACTGAACATTAAGATATTAAATGAGAATTTTGCTTTGATTAGTTAAGATTCTCTTTAGAGCACCTTTTACTTCTTTGTTCCTCAAGCTGTAGATCAATGGATTCAGCATAGGGATAACCAGAGTGTAAAACACTGAGGCCATTTTATCAATATCAAAAGTATGGCTGGATTTGGGTTGCAGGTAAATAAACAACAGTGTCGCATAAAAGACAACCACCACTGTCAGATGGGAACCACAGGTAGAGAAGGCTTTATACTGCCCATCAGCTGAGTTCATTCTGAAGATGGTCACAAGAATAAACATGTAGGATACAAGGACAATTAAGAAGGATGAGAGAAAATTACAGCCTGAAAAGATCAAAATGATCAATTCTAATTCATGTATGTCAGAACAGAGTATAGATATCAAGGGGAGGCAATCACAGTAAAAATAGCTGATGATGTTAGAGCCACAAAAGGATAATGTAAATAACTTAATAATGAGAAATAGGGATGCAAAAGTGCTGTAGAGATATGGAGTAAGAACCAGCACCCAACACACTTTCTCTGCCATGATCACCACATAGAAAAGAGGTTTTCAGATGGCTACATAGTGATCATAAGCCATTGCTGATAGAATAAATAGTTCACTGATGATAAAAATCTCAACAGTTGCCAACTGAGTAGCACACCAATTGTAGGAAATTGTATTTTCATTCACCAAAAAGTTTACCATCATTTTTGGGCCAATGACAGTGGAATATCTAATATCAGTAATGGACAAATGTCTAAGGAAAAAGTACATGGGTGTGTGTAGCTTGGAATCCATATGGGTCAACAAAATCATGCCCAAATTGCCTATCACTGTAACCAAGTATATGATAAGAAAGGTTGCAAAGAGGGGTGCCTTCAGTTCAAGGTTATCCGAGACACCTATGAGAATAAATTCAGTCACGTGGGTCACTGCAGTATGATTTTGTTGTTCCATATGGTTCATCTTGGTAACCTGTATAAAGCATAAAATCAGTACTTATTATATTGGCATGCAATCTCTGAGAAAGCACAGACCATATTGCCTAAACTATAGGGGCATATTCTCCATTTCAAAATCTAAATAAAGATTCCTCCATCCATCATGCCAAAATTATACACACCAACACTTAATCCATTGAAACTTTGGTCAAATATACCTTAACAGAGGCAAAATATTTTGATGTAGTTGTTTTTCATGCATCCACAATGACTTAGTTCATTTGACCCAAACTCATTTTCAGTATGTCAAAATAGATATATATTTTCAGCTTTTAAAAATTTCAAGTAATTTGTAAGACAGAGCTCTAGATGAAACTATAAACATCATCTTCTTGACAATTGCCATATCTACATAAAGTAGCATGGCATGAAGAGAGTTTCCAAATTAATGCAGGAGTGATGAATCAGATGCTGATTAGGAAACATCTGACTATTAAATATGGGTTTTAATGCTTCTCAATGCAAAATTTAATGCTATAATATGCTGATTTTAGAATTTTGTTAAAGAATGTCATAGTCTGCATTTGTCATATCTGCCTTTTGTTTCTGCAGATTGAATCACTTCTTCTGAGTGATCCCCCAATCATACCTATCTCTTCTGCATACAAAAGACTTAGTCATTCTGATTATTCTTGAACGTTTATGTAAAGAGGCCAAGCAGTGGTAAGGAATATTTTATTATGTGCAAAGAACTTCATAAGCACTTTACTGTCAGACATGTGATCTATCCACACAGTGATAAAAAGTGGGCAATGTTTCCATCCTCATTGGAAAGTAAGGAAATTGAGGCACAGAGTGCTAAATAATTTAACAAAAATCACTCAGCTAGTAAATTATGGAGTCAGGATTAAAATAAAAGAATTTTGTCTTAAGAATAGTTTTTTTTTTAACAAGCACAACATACTGCCTCTCCTTTAAGGTATCTGAGCAGACAGAATATAAAGAGAGGGACAATACATTATTGTAGGTTTTTCTACAAGAGTGGACAAAGATCAAAGTTGAAATCGATTACTGAAGCATAAACTAATTTGAAAATTGAAGGTGTTATAGGTAATACACAGCACAGAGTATATAGAACTGTATATGCAATATATCTGAAGATGAAACCACTCCCCACCAAATCTGAGTTTGCTGCTTGGCTTGGCTTAATGCACAGACACACCAATCAGGCTATGGAAGTAAGGAAGGTTTCTTTACATTTGCAGTTCAGGGGAAGCTTCCCACAGCTGTCTCTTTGCAGTGATATTTTTCTTGGATTTTATATATTTTAGAGATGAAAAAGGTAATGATCTTGAGTAACAAATAACAGGGTTCAGGAAAACATCATTAGTTCTTTATTTTAGTTATTTACTACTTTCTTTACTGTTGTGGAGCACACCAAAAGAGAGACCACACAAGTCAAAGCAATTTGCAAGCCAATTAGGAGTCTTTATTAGCCAGCCTGTGACTGCCTCAGAAACTCAAGAAGGAGGAATCAGAGAGCAGCCCCGACGAGTTCTCAAGGAGGGCTTATAAAGGTAAAAACCACAAGCGTATCCACAGAAGCAGGGAAAAGGACATTATCTTTTTGAGCCACATCTTGGTTTGCAGCTGTAAACAAGCAATCTTATCTACAGAAGCAGAGAAATGCCATTTGCTCTTGCACAATCCATCCCATTCTTTTAGTTTCTTAACAATGATTATTGTTCAATTTTTAACTCTTAGGAACTTCCTGCCCTGATCTTGTGACTCCGGATAGCTTCTTCTTGCTAGGGCCTGATTTATTGCCTGATTTATTGCTCCTGACCCCCCACATTTACTACTTACATCCTCTAAGATACCTAGGGGTGGTGCTTCCAAATATGGGTACACACTTTACATGTTGCTGTTCTGTGAGACTAAACCACGAATTCACAGCTTGCTTAGAGTTTTAAGGTCACATTTAAAATGCCAGCACTAAATATCCTGAACGTTACTTACCTTAATAAAGGAAAAGTATATTGCAAAAGCAAAAGCAGTTTTGCATAAGCCCTTCAAAGCATGTGGGGATGGTCCAGTTTAGGTTGTATGTCCTGAGAAAAAAGTTCAAAGACCAAAGTTTTAACTCACCCTAATGGAGGATCAGCTTTGTGTTCCTTCAGGTTTAATCCTTATTGTTGCAGTAAGGATTTAAGTGTTTTTCTAGCCCCCTGAGATTCATTTTCTTGAAGTTTTACATTGATTCAAGGATAAACACAGAATGCAGAAATATCTCGAGGGAGAATGTCTTGTATGTTTGTTAATTGTTCTCTGAAACTCCCCTTGGGAGAAAGTTAAAAGTATTTGTACCTGGGTCTAACTGATAAATTATAAAATATCACCAAACACTGAACATCAGAAATATGCCTTTGTTAACAACTCAGTTATACAACATGATTAACGTAGGTATGTTGAACACAAATACATGCCAAAACAACAAATCTACACACAAAAACACACATAAAATACATAAGTAAAAGAAAGAAGGACTTCTCAAGAAGAGATTATGCAATATTTGATACTCAATATCCATTAACAAGGATGTTTTTTCTGGATATAAAATTATAAATTTGCATAAGACTATATTTTATGATTTTTTTGCTTCTGCCAAGAAATCTGTGGTAATTCTTTTTGTTTTATTTTCTTTTATGGCTTTAAAAAGGGGAATTAAATAAGTTGCTCATTTACAGTTCTAAGGCTGAGAAAAGGTCCCAGTTAAAACAGGTCTATACAAATGCCCAATCAAAGGCATCCAGGGAAAGATACCTTGCTTCAAGAAGGTCAATGAAGTTTAGGGTTTCTCTCTCAAGTGAGAAGGCACATGGCAAACACAGTCAGTTTCTCTCTCATCTGGAAAGGCACATGGTGAACACAGTCAGGGTTCTTCTCTCATCTGGAAGGGCACATGGTAAACACGGTGTCATCGCTAGCTTCTTCTCCTGGCTTCCTGTTTGATGAAGCTCCCCAGGAGACATTTTCCTTCTTCATCTCCAAAGGTCGTTGGCTGGTGGACTCTGCTTCTTATGGCTGTGTCATTCTGCTCTGCTTTCTGAATCTTTTTTATTCTCCAAAACGTTTCCTCTTTTGTAAGACTCCAGAAACTTATTAAGACCCACCCAATGGGTGGAGACATGTCATCATGTGGTCATTCTTTTATTTGTTCTTTTTATGTAGCATATATTTTTTCTCTGGAGGTTTTTAAGAATATCTTTTTAGCATTTATCTTCAAAATTTGATTGTGACCTGCTTTGGCTGTTTTTTTTTTTCCTGTTTATCCTCTCTGAGTTCTTTGAGCATTTTATAACTGTGATATTATAGATGTTTTGTTTTGTTTTATAAATTAGGAAAATTTCTGGTCAATAATGGTTTTGTCTGCCATATCTATTCCATTATTTCTTTCTGGGCCTACAGTTAAATGCATGTTAGATAGCATGTTATTGTTACACAGATTGTTGAGGAAAAAATGCCAACCATTTTATATCTGGTGAGACTTTCTTTCAAAAATGAGAGACAGATGAAAACCTTCCCAGAGGAACAAAACTGATGGAGTTGATCACAACTAGATTTATACTACAAGCAAGCTGATAAGGGAATTCTTCATCCTTAAAGGGAAGGGACTAGACAGTGGTTCAAAGCAGCATAATGAAATAAATACCTGTGTTAAGTGTTACTATTTGGGTAATTATAAATACCAATATTATCATCGTATATTTTTTGGTATGGAACTCCATTTCTCACTTCCAATAAGTGGTAAAATGCCAAAGCATAAGAAGTAGCAACTAATTTATAGTTTTAGGCATAAAATGTACAAAGATATAAGTGGTAAAAAATGCAAAAAAGGGTAGGGAGATGTTGGGGTATAGGAGAAGTATATGTTTACACTACTAAAGGTAAGTTGGTATCAAACCCAACTTGATTGTTATATGTTTAGGAAATTTAATTTTAACCTCATAATAACTACAAGAAAAGTAGATGAAAATATCTCCAGGTGAAAAAGAGAAAGCAATCAATATGGTACAAAACAAAAAAATCAAATAAATATAAAGGTAGGTGCTCATGGAAGAATTGAGGTACAAAAAAGGTATAAGACATACAAAGCCTAAGAAGCAAAATTACAGAAAAAAATGTTGCTTATCAGTAGTGATGTTAAAAATAAATGGATTAGGAGGGTGCATGGGTAGTTCAGGGGTATGCCATGTGGGAAACCCAGGTTTGATTCCTGGTCCATGCACTTCCCTAAAAAACCCAACAACAAGCAAACATCAACCAACCAACAAAACAAATAGGCAAACAAAAATTCAATAAATGGTGCTACAAAAATGGGATACTCACATGGAAAAATAATGAAATATGACCCTACTATACATCATGCAAAAAAAGAAATGGATTAGACCTTTCATCCCTCACCTCTTTCTTTATGAGAGTGTCCGCACATTCCTTTTCTGCATAAGTACTTAATAAATTTTCTGCCTCCTTACTTTGTACTGTGCTCTTGAATTCTCTCCCATGTCATGGCCTAGAACCTAGGAATCAAATCTGGCAACATATTTTGGGAAGCCACCTAAGAGACACTTTTCTCTGGCTGGACTGATGAGTACTGGAAGGCTTGGCCATGTATTTTTGCTTTTCTTCTTGCTTGGCTCATTATTATCTTCTCCTATATCTTCACGCAACTCTGCATGTCTAGGAATCTAAGGGCTCTGATCTGGCTCCCCAAGACATAAGCTCAGTCTACTCTGAGTCTTCTGGCTCCCTCCACAGAGGTGGCAGGAGCCCATCTCCATGCCATGCAGATCCAAGGAGACTCAGAGTAGCAGGGGATACTTCCCTTGAGGCCTGATGGGGATTATTCCCCATGTCATTCAGGCATCCACTGGAAGCCAAATCAAGCCCCACCAATTTCCCCTACTTCTCTCTCTCTCTCTCTCTCTCTCTCTCTCTCTCCCTCTCTCTCTCTCTCTCTCCCCTTGGCTCTTCAAGATTGCCCCATACTCTCCTTTCCTCCACTCTGGGGATCCAGACCCTACCTCCTGCTGGATCCTCTTCCCACCTCTTTGACAAAATTCCTTTTTGCTGTCTCCATGAATGTCCCCTACTTTCTCCTCTATCTGGCTTTCAGACCCTTCCTCTTTTAGAACACAGGATTCTGGGCTAAGGATTCTTATACCAATCAAAGGGTTCTCTTTAACTTTCTAAGAAGTCACCTTTGATCTGTGCTCATAAAAATTGAGTATTTTCCAATGTGAGTATCTCCCCACTAAGTCTTGATCATTTAGTTTGTATTGAGACCCTTTGAGGCTGAATAAAAAGCTTCACTTCTTCTAGAGCATGCTCACTTTTTAGCCCTCATAGAACAGGAAACTAGAGGATGAAACTATTCCTAGGAGCATAATCTTCAAATTCTTTCAAGTGGGACAGACTCCCACTTCAGGATCACAGGTCTAAACATTTCCAGTGGCATGTCCCAGTGATGTCCACTGTATTTACTTCCCAAGATATTGGGATGGCAGAGAGGAAGGACACCTTGAGAGCAGCACCCTGGAATTGAGCAGGGCAAACTCAGGAAGACCCTGGAAATGTTGGCCCAGATATCTCTCATGAAAGGTGCTGCAAAAGGTTCAAGGCGCTGATGCTTGACAGCATTGCTGATATTCTTCTGGGCATGGCCTGGGAAACCCCAAGAAGCATAAGTCCAGGTATGTCTCATGAAAGGTACCGTAAGAATATCTAGCAACTTTATTTCCCATGTTCCCCAAACATTGAGCCAACGTAGAGAAAGGACTCCTTGAGAATGTTGCCCAGAAATTCTTATAATATAACAGAAATGTTATATTAGGAAATATGTACTTTACATTAAAAAAAGCATAAGAGAAGCAGCATAGGAACTCAAGCATATGAGATATATAGAAAATAAATAACAAAATGAAATACATAAATCTAACCATATTAATATTTATGTGAACTGTAGATGAATTAAAAATTCTAATCAAAATGCAGACACTAACAAACTATATAGCAAAACAGATCCAAATACATATGCTTCTATGAAAGAGACACAATAGATTCAGAGTCAAAAATATGATTAAAGTTAAAGGATGAAAAATTATATATCTTGCAAGCAAAAATCAAGGAGAGTAGAAGTAATTGTACTTATAAGGGACAAAGTAGATTTTATGCAATATGACTAGAGACAATGTAGTGTATTTGATAATGATAAAAGAGCCAATTCATCAATATAATTTTACCATTACAAATTCACAATACATATGCAGTGAGCAATGGAGCCTCAAAATACGTAAGCAAAAAAGGACAAAATTGAAGGCAAAAATGGACAATTTAGGGTTAGTAGTTAGAGACATCAATACTCCCTTTCTGTAACAGAACGACTAGAAATCAGCAAGGATATAGAGCATAAAGTTTGGAAAGGATGAAGTAAATCTGTTTTTGTTTATAGACACTTGATGCTTCCTACAGACGTGTCTAAAGATTTTATAAAAATATGCAAAATTAGTAAATTTATCAAGATTGAGGGGGAAATTTGACATCCGAAATTTATATGTATTACTCCAAATCAGCAGCTAATAATCAGAAAATGAAATTAAGAAAGCAATTCCTTTCACAACAAAATCAAACCAGATAAAACACTTAGAAACTTAACAAAAAATGCAAAACATATACACTGAATACTACAAAACCTTGCCAAAAGAAATTAAAGCTCTCTATAGTGGGAGATATGTCATGAGCAAGGATTAAGAGACTCAAAATTTGTAAGATAGCAGTTTGCCACTAATTAATCTATGGTTTCAATGCAATCACTTTCAAAATCTGAGCAGGATTTTTGTAGATACTGTCAAACTGATTCTAAAATTCATGTGGAAATGCAGTGGCACAACTAGGATGGTCATAATATTTTTAAATGAAGATGTAAGAGGGAGAGCTCATACAACCTGATTGCAAATCTTACTAATAAACTTGTGCTGGTTTGAATCTGTTATGAACTCCAAAAAAGACCCTGTTCTTTTAATCCTATCTTGGGGGCAGACCTATTGAAGGTAGGAGATTTTGATTAACCTATTTCAATTGAGATATGACCCAGCCCGTTCAAAGTGGGTCTTAATCCTTTACTGGAGCCCTTTATGAGAGTATTAAAGACAGAAGTTTGGAGAGAGAAAAATGCCCACAGACGCTCAAGGAGAGAGCCACTTTGAAAACAGAACCTAGAAGACCATCAGATATCAACATGTGCCTTCTATGTGATGAAGGAAACTCAGATGCCAGCAGCCATTCATCAGAGAAGGTATCTTCCTTTTGATGCCTTAATTTGTGCATTTTGATGGCCTTGGAAATGTAAATTTGTAAACTAATAAATCACCATTGAAAAGCCAACCCAATTCTAGTATATTGCATTCCCGGCAATTTTAGCAAACCAAAAGAAAACTTCATTAATTTAGATAGTGTATCATTGCCATAAGAATAGATATAAAGCCATGAAATAAAGCCATTTATTTTGGGACAGTTTTGGGAGAAAGATGCCAAGGCAGTTTAGTGAGGAATTTATGTCATCAATAATAAAAACCTTTGATTTTCAAAAGACAAAAGATTCTATATAGAAAACAAAAGAACAAGTCACAGAATGGGATGAAATACTTAAAAAGCACATATCTGGTAAAGAACATGTATCCAGAATATATAAAGAACAATTGCAGCTCAATAAGAAAGAGACACATAATCCAATTACAAAATAGGCAAATGATTTGAATGGATATTTTAACAAATATATATATATACAAATGACTAATAAGCATCTACAATTAACCTCATTACCATTAGGCACTAGGTACATGCAAGTTAAAACCACAACATGTTACCTATAAACACTCATTAGAATGGCTCTAATCAAAATAACTGACTACAGTGAAATGTTGGTGAGGTTGTGAAGAAATTAGAACCCTCATATATTGCTGGTGAAAATGAAGACTTTGAAAAACTTTTTGGCAGTTTTGTAAAAGGTTTAAGATAGACTGACCAATCACCACAGTGATTTTAATCCTAAATATCAAGCAAAGAGAAATAAAGACATATGTATACAAATGAGACACATATACAAATGTATCTATGAACCTTAAGTGATATTTAAGCTATGAATTCATAGAAAATAAAGCCTAACACATATTATCCTGTATCATCTTCATGCATCCCATCTCTATTTTCTTGCTCATTCTCTCTCTCTTTTTTTTTGTATGCATGGCTCACATTTCATTCTTTTCCCATGTGAGTATCCCATTATTGCAGCACCATTTGTTGAATTTTTGTTTGTTTTCTCTTTCTTTGTCTGCTTATTTTCTTGTTTTGGGAAGTGCATGAGCCAGAAATTGAACACGAGTCTCCAAAGAATAGGCTGATACCATCTGAAACAACTCTGTTAGCTGGGAAGGCAAGTGGTTGGAGTCCGCTGGGGTCTTTGGCTTTGGGGCATCTTTGTCAACTGGGAAGGCACATGGTGATGTCTCCTAGCTTTCTCTCCAGGTTTCTTCAACAGCTTTTCTGAAGGTGTTTTCTTTATGTATCTCCAAAGATCCTTGGCAGTGTGGTCTCTGTTGTTTCTGTTGGCTTTTTCCAAAATGATTCCCTCTTATAGGGCTCCAGTAAGCAACCTCACCTTGAATGAGTTACTACCTACAATTGGTGAGTTAAATCTCTATGGAAACAGTAAGAAAGATCCCATTCAACAATATTGAATGGGGATTAAATTACATGGTTTTTCTGGGTGCATGACAGTTTCAAACAAGCACAATATAGACTTGATACAACTTTATCATTAAACTTTGAGTGTTTTAACCTTCTCTCTCTACTTCAGGATACAGATGAACTCAAACCTTTTCTGGTATTTCTTCACATATCAGGTACATGGCTGGTCTAGAAGCTCAAACACTTGTCAATAAATTGATTTCAATGAATGATAATCATCATTCTCCTTCACTAGAAATGCTCAGTTTGGTTACATGTACACATACAAGTTACTACATTAATTTATTAACACATCGGATTGAGCCATCAATGCTTAAATTGAGAAGTAATTATTTTATTTAACGTAAAAATTCATCAATAAATCTATCTTCAGTGTATAATAGTTAGGGCTGAATTTAACATATTTCATTAGTCTTATTTGACAACATACAATTTAATGGTCTTCTAAGTACCACTTCTTAAATCTAAAAGTTACCATTTGAGGACCATCTTAATAGCTGATAAAATAATTTGTTTGTTGGGACAAATATCGTTCTTTATCACATGGTCAAACTTATTCCATATTTCAATTGAAGGCCAAGCTAGGAAATAATTTAACAAGGTCTAAGGTTGACTCTATGTATCAAATAATACAAAAAAAAATGGTTACAATTTTATAACATTCTGTGGTCAAATGTATGTTAAGATGGAAATATAATAAAACAAATTGGAAAATGGTAGTGAATGTGGGGCTGAAATAAGATGCTATATATTAATTCAAACTCTCAATTATCATCAAGATAGCTTCCTCCTACATTTCCATTCTCAAGCCAAGGAAAAGAACAGATTGACATAAAAACTACACTAAATATGTCAATATTAAGGCAAACTCGAAGACACTCTATTGCAATTTTCTATACTTCTGAGTCTAATTTTGTCTTGAATAATTATATTTTTTCTGATATAAATATTATGACTAAAGTTTTGATATCGGCACCCAAAGAAGTAACTCAACACTGGAACCCATTTGTAAGTTAAAACGGTTTTATAGAATGTTAATTTGATTGACTATATATTTTTTCAGGTCTAGTTCTTTGATTATTTGTCAAAAATCATCACTCAAATTCAATGTCATAATTACCTCTGGAGCTCATTAAATATAAGGTTCATTCATCTTTATCTGGTTATTCTGTTTTTTATGTCCGGGATATTGCCTGATCAAAGTTGTAGAATAGATACTGGTGAACACTCACTGATCAAGATATAGAAAAATTGTAATCAAAATAAACTTTTTTCCTTTTACCACATGAAGAACTTTCCTGAATATAGTCATTTACAAGTCTAAGAATACCACAATTCAACACATTTATTACACATAAAAAACAAGACTTATACTTCAAGTAGAGAGAAATGAAAATCTTCAAAAGCTAATGAACCTATTAATCAAGTAATACACAACATGAAAACACATTTACTTATGGTGTGCCTTATATCTTTCATAAAAGGTATAAATTCTATTAATTAGAATAAAATAATTTCCATTGTATTCTGGTTCCTAAAATTCAAAATTTAAATACCATTGGTTAAATTTTTCCATTAAAATATATTGACAAGTTTAGGACAGGCCATGGTGGCTCACCAGGCAAGACATATATATAGAAAAGTTTAGTGAATTTTATTTAAATATACTTAATCCAGCTTGGTTAACTTAGTGGTAACAAAGATTTTAGCAATCTGTTATTATAGTACTTTGCAATGTTATCATTAACTATTTCCAACTGTCCATAGATAGAAGGTAAGAAAGAAGACAAAGAATATTATTGGTTTCTTTTTTCATCCATATTTTGTTGCATTATTCAAATTTACTTGATTTTTAAATGTATATCTCCTTCAACTACTAGAAATATTTATCACAAACTGGTTACCTTCTTACTCCTGGGCAGTGTTAGTGAATGTCCTATTTATTAGTCATACAACTTCAAGAACTTCATCTCATTTTTAAATTCAATTTTTCTCAACTTCTAGCCTTTTTTAATTCTCAGGCTTGCCTGTAACCCTATAATTTGGCTCACAGATAATAAGAAGAACTTCCTGAAAGTGCGACATATTTCAGTGGCAAACAGTACAGCTCAAGAATCCAGTGTAGTATTTCTGGCATGTTATTTGGGCATGTTAATCACTTTGACTTTCTGTGGCATAATGGCAGCTTACCTCAACAATCTCTTCATTCATTAAAGGGTTCTAAAATTACATGAATTTAACAGAGGAACATGGATTTTTTAGGATTCTCTTTAAGGCAGTTTTCACATCTTTATTCTGTAGACTATAGATTAGGGGATTCAGCATAGGTATCACCAGGGTATAAAACATAGAAGCCATTTTATCAGTGTCTAACGAGTGGTTAGTTTGAGGTTGCAAATGCATGAAAAGCAGTGTCGCATAGAAAACTGTGACTGCCATAATATGTGAACCACATGTGGAGAAGGCTTTTTTCCTTCCTTCGGATGAATGCATCTTTAGAACAGACAAGACAATAGGATACTGAAACCATAGTTATGGAGAAAAAAAATTTGTAGCTGAAAAAATAAAGACTACTCTTTCTGGGAAATATGTATCAGAGCAGGACAAGGCTAACAGAGGAACGTTATCACAGTAGAAATGATTGATTACATTGGAAGAACAATAAGACACAGAGAATACACATGATGAAACCACTATAGCTGTACAAAAGTTATAGAGGTATGTGAGGGATACCAGCAGGAGGCAGATCCTATGAGATATGACCATGATGTAGAGCAGAGAATTACAAATGGCCACATAGTGGTCATAGGCCATCACAGCTAGCAGGAAAATCTCAGCCACAGTGAAAAGCAAGAAACCACCCAGTTGGGTGGCGCATTCATAGTAGGAGGTGGTTTTCTTCTTTACCAAGAAATTAATCAACATTTTAGGGGCAATTACATTTCAATTGCCAAGATTGATGATAGTCAAATGTCGGGGGAAAAATACATAGGTGTTTGAAGTTGAGAGTCAATGCTGGTAAGGATGATGATACACAGATTCCCTGTCAATGTCAGCCCATAGATGACCAGGAATATCAGGAAGAGAGGAATTTGGAGCTCTAGACACTCTGAAATCCCTATGAGAATAAACTCAGCAACTCATGTGAAATTTTCAGAGGCCATGTAAAAGTTTGGAAATTCATCTGTTTGGACAAGAAAAGAAGTGGTTATTAATCCTCAGGAATTATTTTGTATGATTACATTTTGATGTCTAGGACAACTCCTAGACAGCTAAAATGAGATATCCCTAAATTATATAATATTCTATACTCATTTATTAAACTTTAGCCTTTATATTTGAAAAACTTTGCAATCATTTGGGAGATTGGATGTAATTCCACATAAGGCAACATTTCAGGGAAGTCTATTTCCTTATAATCTTATAAAATTATGACTATGTTTGAATTTGCAACCAATGAAGCCATGATTAATATCTTAAGTCTCTGGCACCGAGTGACAAATACTAGAGGAATCAAATATGGATCCATATGACTCTTAACTTGAGATTTCTTGCTATATCTTAATAATAGATCATTCTGCCCATAACCTGCTTCATTCTTTTATTCATCTAGCTACAATTTAAATGACCAATTCTGTCATTCATATGTTTTTCTCTTATTTTCCATTTATTTACACAGACAAGAATACAGGAAGATATATCTGCAAGCCTATTTTTCAGATTACTGATTGTTCAGCTTAAAAAATGATATCTCTGAAATCTTATCATTTCTGTACTTCTTTCCCACTGTGATTTATTGTATACTACTTCCTTTTCCTCTGTCATGATTTTTTTCTCTTCTTGCAATTCCTTATATCTTTTCTACTGTGTTTTATTTTTAAACACTTGTTATTATAGAATTTCATATTGTTAATTTTTAAATTTGTAAAATATATCTAGCCTTAATTTTCAATATCTTACTTAAAAACAATATTTTGAAATTTTAACAATAATAAACACCTTTATTTTACAGTGTTTCTATGACAATTTATATATGTATTTGCCAGAGTGAGGATGTTATAATAAAATGCCCAAATGCTTTCTTATATTTCTTTATTTTAAAAATGGTTAACTGAACCTAACTAAATCATTTATAGTCCCTTACCTGCAAAATTGATGGCTCCAGTAGTTCCAAAGAAATCCTGTCATTGTCTCTTATTTATAGACTTGAAGTTGAGTTCCAGAGAGTCAAGACTATATCACCATAAATGCCTGAACTGTAAAAAGCCAGAGTTGTTTCCATTTTCTCTTCTTCTAGAAAGAACAGAACAGAAAGAAAAATAGAAAACAATTCTGCAATAGAAACAACAATGAATGACAATATAAAACAAATCACAGAAGTAAGACAAAAATAATTCCTGAAGCCATAGAATATATGATTACTATTTGTTTCTTCCACCAAATATTATTCACTCTCTTGATTTCTTTGAATCATTCTCTTTATATATTTACCAAGTATTCGTTGAATTCCCATTCTGTGCCAGGCAATGTCCAAGCTTCAGATAAATCACTTTCCTTCACCTCATGGATGTTTCATTCCAGAGATAAGGGATAAACAAAAATCTGGTAAAGAAACATATAAACAAGACACTTGCATATTGTGATAAGTTCAATAAATAAATTAAAAATGAATATACATCATCACAACCTGGGGAAAATTATTTTACATAATATATTGAGAGCTTTTCTGGGAGGGTAACAGTTGGACTAAAACCTGAAGTATGAGAGGGACTTGCTCTATAATAAATGTGAGGAAGAATATTCTGGGATTCCAGGCAGGGTGCATTTCTTTCTTTAGAAAACTAAAGTTTTGTTGAATTTAAATGGAGAAATAATGGAGGCATGTGTAACTGGCTGGGTCATGTGGGAACTTGAAAATTAATAGAAACAAGTAATGTGGACCACAATAAATATTTGTATTTTTTTCTAAGTGAGTTATAAGGCATCGAGAAGTTTTAAATGTGGTGAATTTAAATAAGAAAAAGATTTCTCTAGCTATTTTGAGAGTGATGAATTTTAGAATTATAAAGGGGTAAAGGTAGGGCTTGAGTGAGAGTAAAACAATGAGTCAAGGCAGGATTCCTGGTGAGAGATAATGTTAGCTTGGGTCAAAGTGAAGGAATTGGAGGTAGAGAGAAGAAATATTTGGCAAATATTTGGTAGCAGAAACAAGATCACTTACTAAACAAAATTAATATAATGAATTATGTAAGACATATATGAAAGAATGGTAGATGGAGGGGAATTGCACACTTATGTTCACTTTTTGAAATTAGGGAAATGGTCAAAACAATCTTTGGATATTAAATTAAATGGCTAAAGTACTATGTCTGACTGAATTGTGTACCCAAGTTTATACATGTTTTTGGTCTTAGTCACCATTTTGTTGAGTGTGGGGATCTTACTGTAGATAAGATATCTTCCAGATGTTACTTCAATTTAATTAAATCAGATTGGGCTTTAATCCAGATTACAGAAATAGAGAAAGCTACTTGGAGGAGAAGAAATCAGAAGTCATCGGAATGGGAGAAAGAAGGATAAGACATTACCTGTGTATTCTCATGTGCCAAAAAAGCCAGGGACCAAGGCTCACCAGCTGCCAGCCCCGGGACCCAAGTCTTTGGGGAGAAAGTAGTGTCTTACTGAGGTCTCAAGTTTGGATTTCTTCTAGCCTCAAATCTGGAAGTCAACAAATTCCTATGTTTTTAAGACAACCTACTGTATGGTACTTGTTTTAACAGTCCAGAAACTAACACAGTTGGGGCTGATCAATATGAAAATTTGAACATGCTAAACTTTAGGTGCTTATGAGACATTTAAATAATCATTTAGACAAGCTAATATTTAGTTCTGGAACACAATGATATGATTAGGATGCATATAGTTGAGAAATATCAAACTAGATGATGATACGTTTATTTCAACTATGTCAAGTTTTTTTCTTGCTGTTGTGTTGTTTTGATTGTAATTTGTAACACAAAATTCATAATATGCCTCTTAAATCTGCAGCTCTTTACACTGAGGAGCAATCCTGTAGTTTTAAAATATTAGCATGCCCTTCTGTCCCAAAGCATCGGTTCTTATTTCTGTATCCCTTCTCAGGCATTTTCTTATTTTGCCTTTCTTGTACTTGTAATTTCTAATATTCTCCCTTCAGCCTTCATATTATCACTGTTTCCTCACTTGGCAAACTTTTCAACTATCACCTGGTATGAATGTTTCCAAATTATACTGGTCCCACTCTTTCTCCCGAAATCTCCTGAATATGTTGCTGGCTTGCTACTTTCATTTGAAAATACAATAATAAAAATTTAAAAAACAGCATTTTAAATCACAGCCATAATATTTATCTAATTTCTCTTTCAAAACTCTACATTGGGTTATTTTCCAATTTCTATAAATTCTCGTTTCAAGGCTTTACTTTTTCCCATCCATGCATACCCCCATCTACTTTCTTTTGTTAATCCTTCATTAACAATTTCATTAGTTATTGTAAGATTCTTACTATTCTATGTCTTACTTCCCTCAGGGTGTTTGTAGGCAAATGATTGTAACTAAAGCTTTCTGAGTATATTTTACATACTTCAAGTATGTAAAATATACTTCAAGTATGTAAAATATGCATTCTGAGCTATTCTTAAAAGTAATTGAATTATATTTTAGTCTCACTTTCAGTACATGCCTAATTCAGATCCATATCACTTTTTTTGTCATGCTATCCAACCAGACACACACTGGACAGAAATTTCCATTTCTGGTCTTCCATGTCTGTGCTCATATGATCCTCCTGGAACTACTCGATATTGTGTGAGATGTGGCAACTTACATGAAAGAAATTGGCCCACTAATTTGTAATAGTGACCCCAAGAGGTCATAAACTAAAAATCAGGGTCAGAAGGGAGACTAACAAACTTAAATTTGCAGTATTTAAGGGTGGAAATCTTGATCCTTCTCTAGGTAATTTCTCTCCTATGTAGAAAAATCCATGAGAGGGAAGTAAGTGGAAGAGTAGAAATATTGGGGAGTTGCCTTTAAATTAGTATCAGTTCTTTATGGATAGATAGCAATTATGATATCTTTAAAAATGAATTTTGTGAATATTTTCCATGTATTTAGAATTTTCTTTATTATACAATGGCAAGGGAAGATAACCAATATATTAAATTATTTTTGAATATTCTATTTTGCATCAATTGTTTCAAGACCAACCCAGGAAATAAATATTCTTCCTGTATTTTATTTTCTCCCTAGGGTTATGATGCTTTTTAATGTCCTGCTCCTGCTCATGAAGTGTCTCTCTTCAAATGGAGATCCTTCTTTTTGATATTTTGCCAACTAAAATGTGTGGGAATTATTTTGCTAGGAAATAGTTGTGTACCTAAACATGTTCCATTATTGCACTGATTGCACTCTATGCTTCTATATGTATCTGACTGTATACTATCATATTTAATGGATAATTTTCTTGAGAGAATTTATGACCCACGGGAATATTCTCAAAGTATTGGCATCCTTTTCAGTTTGAGTAATTGTATATCTAATTTAACCTCACAGGCTATCCTATGGAATATGCAATTTTATTTTTGCTAACATTCTAAAATTATCATGATATATACAGTTTCAATGTTCAAAAATCCGTTGTTTTATTAGTGATATAATTGATCTAAATGCATAAGACATGATGGCAGTTCTATTTTGGAGACCTACATAGCTGGATCATATTTGACAGCCTCTATTTCCAAAATAGCTATAAATCTTGGGGAAAAAAACTGAGTTGGATAATTGTATTACTTGATTAAACTAAAAAGAAATTAAGTGGATCATTTTAGGCTGCTGGTTTTAGACTTTTTAAATATCCATTATCAAAAGAGGAGATGAATAGTTTCTACTCACCTCTAATAGAGGATCCGCTTCTGGTTCTTAATGGGTGTCTGTACTTGACCAAGGCAGTGAGAGTTGATGGACTTTTCTAAACCTTTGAGACTATATCTGAAGCACAGTGACTCTAGAATCCACACTTGCCTTTTACCTCCATGGAGAAGATACCACAAGTGACTCCTTTAACAGGAACTCCCATAGGAATTCAATCAGGCACCCTTTGGGACCTCTTTGTGACAGTCCAGGCCTAGATTATTGAAGTGACTCAAACTCCATGGCATTTAAGAGACACAATGATTGAGTGTAGCTCACAAAGAAAATCGTTTGTATTCAGAGATTGATTTCTGTAAACATGGCATGTTGAAGAGCTAAGACCCAAATATCTAGCAGTCAAAATAGGGTGAACTATATTTATTTAGTTATTTAGTTACATAGTGATCCAAGTATAAATAATATAATCACTATGCCACATTCTGTAGTTGTTTTTTCCCCTTTTGCTTCAAGGAATACTATTACCTTTGCCAGTTTTTAAAGGATTATGGTGAAGTAGAGGTTAAAAGAAGGAATAATCTTCCAAAGAACAACCCTCATTCAATAAACTTATTATTTCACTTTTTTTTTTTTTACTCTTGTATTTGTGGTGAGAAAAAGGCAGAAGGTAACTACTGGGAAAAAGTTAAACAGTATTTAAAAGTGAAACTCTTTTGTTAGGTTAGAATAAATCTTCAGATTTCTAGATAAGGACACTTTTTAAAAACACTGAAACTTTATATATATATGTATATAATATATACTGTATAAATTATGCATATGATGACTAATAGGATTATATAGAAAGGAATTTTCCCTGAAACAGTTCTCTTTTGTGGCACTTAAGTACACTTTGTAGTAATACTTCCTTTCTGGTTTGCCATAAGATGTCCCCTATTGACCTTAAATTTAAAGATGGAAGTTGAAATATATGGCACAAAGCCATTTATGTAAGAATAAAAATGTATGCACATGAAACAGAAACAAACATTTGTAAAAGAACAAGAAAACAAGCAGACTCACATTAATCATATCCAGGT
>PVIY010043995.1:0-20183 GCA_004026745.1 Myrmecophaga tridactyla
GTATGGTAGGGGGTCACGTTTCATTTTTTTTCCATGTGACTATCCCATTATTACAGCACCATTTGTTGAATTTTTGGGGGGGTGGGGTGGGGAGTGCATTGGCCGGGAATCTATATTTTCTTTTATCTTTAAAGAAAAGAGTGGATTTTGAATTAGGGATTAAATTTCATTTGTTGGAACTCCAGGAGAAAAAACAAACACACACAAAAACCACTACGAGAGACAGTACGTTATTACCTTGCAAGCCAGCTGCTTTTCAAACCTTGGGGAAACAAAAAACCATGGACCCATGTTCTGAGGCTCCTCTTGACTCCAGATAAATTCTGAGAAAAAGAAAGTTCATTCTAGCACCTCAAGGAAACATATGCTTCAAGTAAATACATACAACATATACACAGACATATATAGAGATATATAAAAACTACCTTAAGTAAATATATGCTTTTCCGAAATGGTATCATTTTAATTTTTTATTCCCTGACAAATGCAGCTCTAGGTCTGTATCCACCATCACAATTATGATACAGAACAGTTCCACTGGACAAAAAAACTCTCTGCCTATTGTTTTGTAGTCACCTCCTCCTCCTACCCCCAACATCTGGAAACCACTGACCTTTTCCTGTTCCTATAATTTTACCTTTCCCAGAATATTATATAAATGGAATTTAGGGTGGGCCACGGTGGATCAGCAGGTAAGGACGCTTGCCTGCTGTGTCCAAGGACCCAGGTTCGATTCCTGGTGCCTGCCCATGTAAAAAAAAAAAAAAAACATTAAATGGAATTTATATTACAGCCTTTAGCATCTGGGCTTCCTTTACTTAGCAAAATAAATTGAGATGTGGCCCTGTTGTTTTTGCATAGCAATGGTTCACTCCTTTTTATAGCTGAGTATATGCCATCATGGATATAACAAATTATTTATTCATTTACCAGTTGAAGGACATTTTGTTGTTTTCCAGTTTGGGGCAATTATAAAAAAATTTAAAATGTTCTATGTATTCACATGCAGATTTTGTGTGAACATAAATTTTCATTTCCCTAAAATAGATACCTGGGCAGGCCATGGTGGCTCAGCAGGCAGAGTTCTCACCTGCCATGCTGGAGACCGGGTTTGATTCCCGGTGCCTGCCCATGTAAAAAAAAAAAGTTGAATAAAATAGATACCTCAGAGTAGGATTGCTGAATCACATGGTCACTTATGTTTAACTTTATAAGAAAACCACCAAAATGTTTTTCAGAGTGGCTATGCTATTTTGCATTCTCTTCAGCAATATATGAGAGCTCCAGTTGCTCACTAACCTTGTCAGCACTTGATATCATCAGTTTTTTGTTGTTTTTAGCCATTCTAATAGGTGTGTAGTCATACCTCATTGTGGCTTACATTGCATTTCCCCAATGACTACTGATATTGAGTATTTTTCATTTGCTTATTTACCATCCTTTTCTTTGGTACCTGTTCAAATCTTTTGTGCATTGTTAAATTAAATTGTTGTCTTACTATTAAGTTTTAAGATCTTCAAATATCCTGCATAACTCTTTGTCAGCTGTGTGACTTGCAAATATTTTCTCCCTGTTTTTGGCTTATCTTCTTATTTCAGCTGTGGTTTTCATGGAGCAAAAGTTTTAAATTTTGATAAAGTCCAATTTTTTTCTTATGGATCATGCTTTTGGTATTCTATCTAAGAATATTTTGCCCTTACCAAACTCACAAAGATCTTCTCCTTAAAGTTCTCTAGTTTTACATTTTATGCTTAGGTCTATGACCCATTTTGACTTAATATCTACATAAGGTGCACGTGGACATCCAATTAATCCACCCTATTTGTTGAATAAGGCTTCTCCTTTCAAAATATATTAGATTTTCCATAAATGATTACCCACTAGCCCTCAAGAAATAAGTTGTTTTATATTAGAGAAGTGGAAACTGAGAAGGACACTGTGCTTGTTTGGAGATGTTATGTACCCCACAAAAAAGTCACGTTCTTTTAATCCATCACTGTTGGGGTAGACCTATTGTGGGTGGGACCTTTTGGATCAATTGAGAAGTGACCCAGCTCATTCAAGGTGGGTCTTAATCCTGTACTGGAGTCCATTAGAAGAGCACACAGAGAGAGAAGTGCCCAAAGACATCTTGAGAGAGCCATTGAAATCAGAACCCAGGAGAGAAGTACCAGCAGATATTGCTACATGATAGAAGAATCCTGGGTGCCAGCAACCTTTCCTCAGAAAAAGTATCTTCCTTGTGACATCTTCCTTTGGACATTTTCATGGCCTTAGAACTGTAAATTTGTAACCTAATAAGTCTCCATTGAAAAAGCCAACCCATTTCTGGTATTGCATTCTAGCAGCTTTAGCAAACCAAAACAGATACCAAAAGAGACACCGAGTCAGAGTGCCTTAGCTCCAATGGACCGTTCTCCATATCCTCAGATTCTATGAGACTCTATTTTCCAATAACTCTCACTGCCCACCCTCACAACCTCTTTTCAGTTGAATTGTACTTGAATTTCAGATCTATGAAAGCCAAAGAACCCTGACAGGTATAACCCTTTACCTTTAACATGTTTGTACTTGCTCATCTCTTGTTGTAATGAATCCAGTGGGAAAGGACACAGTTCCTCTATCCGGATGATGGCAAACTCATGCTTCTTGGCCCCCAAAGATTCTCTTTGCTTCTGCAGGGCATAGAAATGTTTGCCACAGCAGAACACCAGTCTCTTAACCCTGTTGGAGAGAAAAAGTATAATGTGGTAGGGGAGATAAATATCTCAAATAATTCTGCTTACTCTTAAGTTGTACTGAAAACATTTATCTTATAGAAAAAAAGAAAAGACCAGATAGCTTTAACTGTTTCATTAATGAAGTGCTACAGCAGTTGCATTCAGTCATAAGTTATGCCTTGGCAATACTTCTTTAGTCCCAAATGCTCCAAAGTTCACTTTTCCATGCATACCTAACTCCTACTCCAATGAAGTAAGACTTATATCAGGGTAGTGGAGCTTTTGATCAGTTTGTATTCCTTAATATGAACTAGTTTTCCCATTAATGAAAATACTACTGCAGAACACAAAAACCGAGATGCATATCAAATTACTTTTTTGGATCCACAGATGAATCACCAATGACAGGTTTGAATGTTGTTCCTGGTGCCATTTCTTGAAGAGTGGACACAGCTGCCTACAGATGGGAAAAAAAAAATTTATCAACCAATAGAAAGAAGCTAAAGATGCTTTTACTTTTAAGGGAACTTTTTTAAAAAAAGTAATGTCCAAATTCTCACCTGGCACAAGTAAACATATTTACTAATAAGCATAGCATCTTTTCTAAAAATATTAGTTCTGTATTCTTTTTCTGAATAACAAAATATTATTTTTAATAAAATTATTTTTCAGAATAATTTTATTTTTCTGAATAAAAATTATTTTTTGAATAACAAAATTCAGAATAAAATTATTTTTCTGAATAACAAAAGATTGTCTTCTGTTGCACATTTTAAGAATCAAAATTTCAGTTTGATCATGCAACTTTATATATTTATCAATAAAAACATGCTTCAATTTTTTGAAATTGGAAAAATTAGAAACATCATGATAGAAATTATATTGTGAACCAAAAAAGCTAAATTAAGGCAATTATCGCTTCCGCTTTTAAGCTTTTTTACTATAATTTAAAAGTGAAGCCCCTTCAGTCAGTACACATAGGAAGAACCCATGAATATTTCTGTAATAAAAAGGAACTTATGACTAATAAGCTCAATTCAAGTAAATTTTATGAAAAGAATTTAGAGGAGATAATTAAAGGGATTTGATCCCTTTTTCTTCATCTAGTCAGTTTCCCTATATTCTAGTCCCAAATGGGTATTACATTTTTTTTGATGGGGGGAGGGTATGACATTTTGATTAGGCCATTGTTACAGCTACATGGATGCTGGGATATCTTGATATAACCTAATAAATAAACATTAATAATTTTGCTATACTTAGCAAAATTATGTTATACACATAACATGCAAGAGAGGCACTCATTCTCATTTCTGAACTGTGGGCCTTTTTCAACCCTCACTTCCTAGGGTGAAGTCAGAAGGAACTAGGGTTCAGGATTAGGTAGGAAATGCAATGAGATTTAGGGACCTCTTGACAGAGCACATATTTGCCAAAGGGCTGACCCGTATTGTGAGAGATTGCTTGTACTGATAATTCAATTGTTAGGAAGAAATCAGAATTCAGTAATGGTCACTCTCATTTTCAGCTAATAAACAGACTTATCTGTTTAATGAAGACATCTGCCTATTACTAATGGTGATTAGTTTTTCACTTGAAAATCTAGAGGATGGCTGTTGCTGTTTTTAAAGGCCTCCCAAGTAAGGTTTCCCTTATTTGATGTTATATGAAAAACTGGAAAATGGGGTAGAATATTACGGCTAGAAAACAATCTCTTAGTTTCCATCTAAAATAGCAAAAGAAACTCTCAATAAATTTTTTAATAGTTCACTCAGTACTTAGTAATTTGCATGCATTATATTTTAATAGCATCAAACTCCTTTATAGTCACTATTAAGGGAGCAAGTGACAACTTTACTTGGGTCAAGAATTCCAGATGTATATATTTCTTAGAAATAAATTACAGTGTTTTTACATTTTGATTTGGACCCTTTAACACTGCTGTTTCAAAATATCTATGTCAAACAAAATAGATTAAAGGTTGGTGGAGTAAGGACAGGGGAGAATAGGGAGTTGCTGCTCATTTCTGTTGGGGTGATGAAAAGGTTTTGGTCATGGGTGGTGGAAATGGTTACAAAACACTGTAATTAATGCTACTGATTTGTACACTTAAAATGGATAAAATAGCAAATTTATGTTTCATATACTTTACCACAATGAAATTTTAAAAATAAATGAATGCTAAAATAAATAAATAAACGGTGGACGAATGTGGTAGAAGGGGGACATTTAGAGTCAGGTACAGCACCAGAAGGAAAGCTGGACATTAAAACATGGGAAGGTACCACACAATGAATCTTGTGGTAGACGATATCTGTGATTAGCTGTATGAATATAAAAAAGTTTTTAATGAACTAGAGCAGATGTACAACATTATTATAAGTAGTTGATAATAGAGGGGTATATGAGAAAAAAAATGTGCCTATTGCAAACTACAGTCTATAGCTAACAGTAATATTTTACTAGTCTTTCACAAACAGTAACAAATGTACTATGCCAATAGTATGGTTCAATAATAGGGGGAATAAAGGGTATGGGAGGATTTGTGTTTCCTTTGTTATTTTTATTTCTTTTCTGGAGTAATGAAAATGTTCTAAAATTCATCCTGGGGTTGTATACACAAGTATGTGATGATACTATGAGATGGTGATTGCACACTTCAGATGTTTCTATGCTGTGAGAACATATCTCAATAAAATTGCATTAATAAATAAATAATAATGACAAAATAATGGATGTTTGTGTCAAGAGACATCAGTAAAACTGTTTTAAAGTGACTGTATTAACTTTCTTGAATGTCCTGTGATGGTTTAAGGTCATGAAGCCATCTCAGAAGGGAATGAGGCTGTTCGCAGAAATATCAGACAAGAGAGAATAAGTAGACCCAGTACAAATGAGCCATCGCCATTGGTGAAATATCATGAAGTGGATTTCCTTGATACTGACTCCCAGGGCTAGGAGTAGGGCAAAGTAAATGAGGTGACTAGAGTATAAATTTAAGGAGATGTTCACTCAAGAGTCACACAGGTGCAAGCTCTCCAACTGCATGCCAACCCTGAGATCAAGTGCCTCCCTAGTTCCTGCAAATGCTAGGAACTGTGCAAAAAGACCCCAATGAAAGCAAATCACATGGCTTTCCTCAATACCCCTCAAGTCCTATAAATATACAGGCTAAAACCTTTGTGAGCAGCACAAGATATTCCAGAAAGGCCCAATTCTAGACACCTCATTTCACCTTGGCAGTAGCACACAAACAAATTTTTTTAAGTTAATGATAATATAATTAAAACTCATACGAAGTTAAAAACATTAAAGCAGATGGGATAAATAGATGTTAATATTTATTATCTTGAATGCTGCCATCTGACAATTCTCATATTTTTGCGGTCAATATTTAGACCATTGGGAATTTTAAAACCTTTTTCTACAAAGATACTTCTGTTCAAACTATACCAGTATGATGATACCATTTTCTGGTCCTTCATTACAATGGAAAGTAAGACTAGCTCTATTTCTACTTATCCTTGAAAGATTACCAAAAACAACAACAACAAAAAAAAAAACCACTAAAGTCAATTAAAACTAAAAAGATATTTGTGTCATTTAGAAATACAGTTAGATACGGAAAGTAGAGAAAAACTCAACACAAAAGGAGAAGGGCTTAGAAACCTTTTTCTACTTACAGGGAACCTGAGTAGCATCTTAGGAGAAGCCACAATGAGGGGTTTCCTGAAGTTCCGGACCATCTGTCTTCTGAGTAAGTGGAAATACTGTGCAGGAGTAGTTGGGTGCACCACGAACATGTTCACTGTGTCCCCATCCACCCCCTCCTCTGCACTGTCACACATCTAGGGGAAACAAAGAAAGGAATAAGAACGTTAGGAGCTTCTATTTCCATTGTAATGATGCCATGCTTTCCAAAGGGAAACACAAGTGTCTAAGTAAGAGAAAACCTCTCTCTCCACTATAGAAATATGCTAGAAGGCAAATGTCTGACCTGTATAGTATTCACCAAAAGAGAACTCGAATGGCACCCACTGCCCAGTTCGGTGTCATCTAACACGCGGTTCTCAAACCTTGCAACCTTGCCATAGTCATCTGGGGTAGACTTTTTTTAAAAACACTGATTCTGATTACTATGGGGTTAAGATGGTAGAAGGAAGAAACATTAGAATCTCACTCTCCTAATGACATGACATGAGCAAAGTTAGTGGGACTTTTATTTTTTTAAAGCCCAAAACAACACCATTAGGCTACCTAGAGGTATGCCTAAGAGTTACTTCTGGAGGACCTCTTTTGTTGCCCAAAGAAGAGAATTCAGCTTGTTTGAGAGTTTGTCTGGAGGTTGTGCCTTCCCCAGGAGAACAGTGGGGAATCATTCCTTCAAAGAATTCAGATCTCAGCCTCACTCTCTCTAAGCTCAACTCTACAAGTGAAATCATTGCCCTTTCCCCTACATGACATCCAGGAGTGAAAGTTTTCCTGTCAACATGGGAAATGACTCCCAGGGATGAATCTAGCCCTGGCACCATGGGATCAGTAATTCCATCCTGACCAAAAGGGGGAATAGAAGTATAACTACAGCTTAGTGAGGAGTGGGATTTAATTCGTCCTCCAGAGCAGCTAGTAAATAGCCAGGAACAGTACAGAACAACTGCTGGGGCCATGTCAGTGACCGGACACACCAGTCTGGACAAGTTGGACTGGTTGCAATCCCACCCAGAACCATGAGTCGCCCAAGCCAAAGTAGCCAGCGCCCCTACCCACAGGCTGCTTCCCAAAGGGAATATGAAAGAAACATCAGTAGCAGCAGGAATGAGTGCAACCAAGCTCCACTTGTAGAATTAATTAACAAATTCTGACTACTAGAAGTAGGCCTCCAGCTCAGCTGAACCTCGAGTAAAAGCTAAGGCTGCTGGTTTTTGCCCTGGTGCAGACGGGGCAGGGCTGACAGAAAAAGAAAAAAAAAATGAAACCAGAGGTTTTTTGGACTGTACAGCACAAAATACTTAAAGGGTCTGGGCCCTGAAGGAAAAGAGGGGGGACATAGGACCTGGAGATACAGAGCAACGTACCAACTTAAGCTCTTGATTGGCAAATCTGAGGAACGGGGGTCATGCTCTGAAAAGGATTTTTTTTTCTTTTGTTTTTTGTGGCTCTGTTTCTATGGCTTGACTGCTCTTTGAATACAGCTGTAGTGCTTCTCAGGCTTGAACTGCCCCAGGTACAGGCAGAATTCAGCTTGCTTGAGAGTTTGTCTGGAGGTTTCCCCAGGAGAAGAGTGGGAAATCACTCCTTCAAGGAATTCAGATCTCAGGATTCAGAAAACTGAATCAATTAAAGCCAGCCTACGATCTCTCCTCTGTCTCAACCATGCCCCCAGCAGGGAAAATCTGCTCGGTTGAAGGTACCACATCATCTTACACTGGTGGGATCCACAGACAGAGAAGCTCCACATAGCGGGCAGGATAGGGAAAACACAAAGGCTTCATAGGAAAGTCTTTCAACCTGCTGGGTCTCACCCTCAGGGAAAACTGATGCAGGTGGCTCTTTCCTCCTGACAGGAGGCCAGGTTAGCCTGGGAAAATCTAACTGGGGTCTATAATACCTAAGTAGATCCTCCCAAGAGATAAAAAGAACAAAAAGGCACCATACAGGCAGGGAAAGAAACAAGAAAACAAGAACTGAAAACTTCTGATCTGTTAAACAAAACCTAAGCAAGAGGTCTGGAATATGCTGAGCTGAATGTAAAAGAACAGATAGAAAACAAAGTCATCCAGCAAGAAAATCCTAGGTTAAAAAAAAGTGAAAACAATCTCCAGTATAAACTAATTAAAGAAATTAAATGCCTAGACGCCAACAAAAAATAACAAATCATGCTAGGAAAACTGAAGATATAGCCCAGTGAAAGGAACAAACAAACAATTCAAGTGAGATACAGGAGTTGAAACAATTAATTCAGAATGTTCAAACAGACATGGAAAACCTCATCAAAAATCAAATTAATGAGTTGAGGGAAGGTATAAAGAAGGCAAGGAACAAAAGAAAAAAAAAGAAATAAAAAGTCTGAAAAAACAAATCACTGAACTTACGGGAATGAAAGGCACAGTAGAAGAGATGAAAAAAACAATGGGAACCTACAATGTTAGATTTCAAGAGACAGAAGATAGGATTAGTGAACTGGAGGATGAGACATCTGAAAGCCGACATGCAAAAGAAAATATACAGAAAAGAATGGAAAGATAAGAGCAGGGACTCAGGAAATTAAATGACAACATGAACCACGCGAATATAAGTATTGTTGGTATCCCAGAAGAAGAGAAGGGAAAAGGAGGAGAAAACTAATGGAGGAAATTGTCACTGAAAATTTCCCAACTCTTACGAAAGACTTAAAATTACAGATCCAAGAAGCGCAGCATACCCCAAACAGAATAGATCCAAATAGATGTACTCCAAGACACTTACTGATCAGAATGTCAGATGTCAAACAGAAAGAGAGAATCTTGAAAGCAGCAAGGGAAAAACAATCCATCACATACAAGGGAAGCCCAATAAGACTATGCACAGATTTCTATGTCCAGCAAAACTGTCCTTCAAAAATGAGAGGGGAATTAAAACATTTTCAGACAAAACATCACTGAGAGAATTTATGACCAAGAGAGTGGCTCTGCAAGAAATACTAAAGGGAACACTACAGACAGATAGGAAAAGACAGGAGAGAGAGATGTGGAGAAGAGTGTAGAAATGAAGACTATCAGTAAAGGTAAAAAGAAGAAAAATTAGATATGACATATAAATCCAAAACACAAAATGGTATAAGAAAGTACTACTCTTACAGTAATGACATTAAATGTTAATGGATTAAACTCCCCAATCAAAAGACGTAGACTAGAAGAATGGATTTTAAAAAAAAGGAACCATCCATATGCTGTCTACAGGAGATGCATCTTAGACCCAAGGATAAGCATAGGTTGAAAGTGAAAGGTTGAGAAAAGATATTTCATACTAACAACAATCAGAAAAGAGCAGGAGTTGCTATACTAATATCCAACAAATTAGACTTCAAATGTAAAACAATTAAAAGAGACAAAGAAGGACACTATGAATTAATAAAAGGAACAATTCAATAAGAAGACATAACAATCATAAATATTTATGCACCGAATCAGAGTGCTCCAAAATACATGAGGCAAACACTGAAAATACTGAAAAGAGATAGACACATCCACCATAATAGCTGGAGACTTCAATCTCCCAAACTCATCAATGGACAGAACATCTAGACAGAGGATCAATAAACACACAGAGAATCTGAATAATGCAATAAATGAGCTAGACTTAACAGACATGTTTAAAACATTACACCCCACAACAGCAGGATATACCTTTTTCTCAAGTGCTTATGGACCATTTTCAAGAATAGACCATATGCTGGGTCACAAAGCAAGTCTCAATAAATTTAAAAAGATTGAAATCCTACAAAACACTTTCTCAGATCATAAAGGAATGAAGTTGGAAATCAATAATAGGCAGAGGGACAGAAAATTCACAAATATATGGAGGCTCAACAACACACACTCTTAAACAACCAGTGTGTCAAGGAAGAAATTATAAGAGAAATCAGTAAATATTTCAAGGAAAATGAAAAGATGACATATCAAAATTTCTGGGATGCAGCAAAGGCAGTGCTAAGAGGGAAATTTATTGCCTTAAATGTCTTTATCAAAAAAGAAGAAAGAGCAAAAATGGAGGAATTAACTGTCCTCTTGGAAGAACTAGAGAAAGAACAGCAAAGTAACCCCAAAGCAAGCGAAAGGAAAGAAATAATGATGATTAGAGCAGAAATAAATTAAATTGAAAACATGAAAACAATCAAGAAAATCAACAAACCAGAAGTTGCTTCTATGAGAAAATCAAGAAAATTGATGGGCCCTTAGCATGGTTGGCAAAAAGAAGAGAGAGGATGCAAATAAATAAAATAAGAAATGGAAGAGGAGACATAACCACTGACTTCACAGAAATAGAGGTAATGAGAGGATACTATGAACAATTTCATGCTAATATACTACACAATGTAGATGAAATGGACAACTTCCTAGAAAGGCATGAACAACCAACATTAACTCAAGAAGAAATAGATGACCTCAACAAATCAATCAAAGGTGAAGAAATTGAATTAGTAATTACGAAGCTCCCAAAAAAGAAAAGTCCAGGCCCAGATGGCTTCACATGTGAATTCTACCAAACATGTAAGAAAGAATTAGTACCAATCCTGCTCAAACTCTTCAAAAAAATTGAGGAGGACAGAAGGTTACCTAACTCATTCTATGTAGTCAACATTACCCTCATACAAAGCCAGACAAAGATATTACAAGAAAAGAAAACTACAGACCAATCTCTATAATGAATATAGATGCAAAAATCCTTAACAAAATTCTTGCAAATCGAATCCAGAAGCACATTAAAAGTATACCATTACCAAGCAGGATTCATCCCAGGTATGCAAGGATGGTTCAACATAACAAAATCAATTAATGTAATACACCATATCAGCATATCAAAGCAGAAAAACCACATGATCATCTCGACTGATGCAGAAAAGGCATTTGACAAAATTCAACATCCCTTTTTGTTGAAAATACATCAAAGGATAGGAATAGAAGAGAATTTCCTCAACATGACAAATGGAATATATGAAAAACTCACAGCTAACATCATCCTCAATCAGGAAAACCTGAAAGCTCCGCTCCTAAGATCAGGAACAAGACAAGGATGTCCACTATCGCCACTGTTACTCAATATTGTGATGGAAGTTCTAGCCAGAGCAATTAAACAAGAAAAAGAAATACAAGGCATCGAAATTGCAAAGGAAGAAGTAAAACTCTGTTTGCACATGATATGATACTGTATGTTGAAAAACCCGAAAAATCCACAGTAAAACTACTAGAGCTAATAAATGAGTACAGCAAAGTGGCAGGTTACAAGAGCAACACTCAAAAATCAGCAGTGTTTCCATACACTAGTAATGTACAATCTGAGGGCAAAATCAAGAAAAAAAATCCATTTACAAATGCAACCAAAAGAATAAATTATTTAGGAATAAATTTAACTAAGGGTACAAAAGGCCTATGCAAAAAAAAAAACAAAACACTACAAGAAATTGCTAAAAGAAATCACAGAAGACTTAATAAATGAAAGGGCATACCATGTTCATGGATTGGAAGACTAAATATAGTTAAGATATAAATTCTACCTAAATTGATTTACAGATTCAATGCAATACCAATTAAAATTCCAAAAACTTACTTTTCAGAAATACAAAAACCAATAACCAAATTTATCTGGAAGGGTAGGGTGCCCCAAATAGCTAAAAATATTCTGAGAAAGAAAATTGAAGTCAGACGTCTCATACTACCTGACTTTAAGGCATACTGCAAAGCTACAGTCATCAAATCAGCATGGTGGGCAGGCCACGGTGGCTCAGCAGGCAAGAATGCTCGCCTGCCATGCCAGAGGACCCGGGTTCGATTCCTGGTGCCTGCCCATGTAAAAACAAAACAGTATGGTACTGGCATGAAGACAGATATACTGACTAATGGAATCAAATAGATTAAGATGTAGACCCTCTCATCTATGGACAATTGATCTTTGATAAGGCAGTCAAGCCAACTCACCTGGGACAGAGCAGTCTCTTCAATAAATGATGCCTACAGAACTGGATATCCACATGCAAAAGAATGAAAGAGGATCCATATCTCACACCCTATACAAAAATTAACTCAAAATGGATCAAAGACCTAAACATTAGATCTAAGACCATAAAACTTTTAGAAGAAAATGTAGGGAAATATCTATTAAATCTTATAATAGGAGGCAGTTTCCTAGATCTTACACCCAAAGCACAAGCACTGATGAAAGAAATAAATGGGAACTCCTCAAAATTAGACACTTTTGTGCATCAAAGAACTTCATCAAGAAAGTAATAAGACAGCCTAGTATAATGGAGAATATATTTGGAAACAATATATCAGATAAAGGTCTAGTATCCAGAATATATAAAGAGATTGTTCTACTCAACATCAAAAAGAGAAACAACCCAATTAAAAATGGGCAAATGACATAAACAAACACGTCTCAGAAGAGGAAATACAAATGGCTAAAAGGCACATGAAAAGATGTTCAACTTCCCTGGCTATTAGGGAAATGCAAATCAAAACCACAATGAGATATCATCTCATACCCACCAGAATGGCCATTATCAATAAAACAGAAAACGACAAGTGCTGGAGAGGATGTGGAGAAAGAGGCACACTTAGCCATTGTTGTTGGGGATATAAGATGGTACAACCACAGTGGAAGGCAGTTTGGCGGCTCCTCAGGAAGCTAAGTATAGAATTGCCATATGATCCGGCAATACCATTGCTAGGTATCTATTCAAAGGAAATGAGGGCAAGGACACAAATGGACATTTGCATACCAATATTTATAGCAGCATTATTTACAATTGCCAAGACATGGAAACAACCCAAATGTCCACCACCAGAAGAGTGGCTAAACAAGCTGTGGTATATACATACGATGGAATATTATGCAGCTGTAAGACAGAATAAAGTTATGAAGTATGTAACTCTATGGATGGACCTTGAGGACATTATGCTGAGTGAGATCAGCCAGAAACAAAAGGACAAATACTGTACAGTCTCACTGATATGAACTAACATTAGTGTATGAATTTGGAGAATTTCAGCTAAGAACAGAGACCACCAGGATATAGAAATAGGGTAGATATTGGGTAACTTGAGCTGAAGGGATACAGATTATGTAACAGGACTGATTGGAAAAATTCAAAACTGGATAGCACAATACTACCTAACTGTAATACAATAATGTTAATACACTGAATGAAGCAGAATGTGACAGTGATAGAGGGAGGAAGGTTGGGGACACAAATGAAATCAGAAGGAAAGATAGACTATAAAGACTGAGATGTATGATCTAGGAATGATCATACTATGTGTACTATGTACTATGATAGTGACTAAATGTACAAATCAAAAAATGTTTTTGTATGAGGAAGAACAATGGAATTTCAATATTGCAGGGTACTGAAAATAGATGGTAATTCACATTTTAAAACTTTAACTTATATGTAAGACTAAAGCGAAAAATGTTTATTTGGTACAAAATTTATAATTTGACCAGTGCATTTCCTAATATAACTTATGTGGACAGTTTAATTGAACACCATAAGTACATGGAATCTTGAGTAGGGCATGAGATTTTATAGGTTTGTCCAGAGTGATGCCCCAATAATTCCCAGAGTGATTTGAACAGTGATAAAACAGTATTTGCAAAGTCCCCTTGGGGAATGACAAGAAAGGGAGAAAATTCAACTTCCCCGCATGGAGAATTCCTGATTTTCTCACAAGAAGTGGGGACAACCAAAGCAATAGGCCGAGTCCTCAATCTTGGGGTTTGTTAATATGAAACTTTTCCCTGCAAAGGATATGCTAAGACTACTTAAAATTAGGCCTAAGAGTCACCCCCAGAGAACCTCTTTTGTTGCTCAGATGTGACTCTCTCTCTCAGCCAACACAAGAAGCAAACTCACCGCCCTCCCCATCTCCATATGGGACATGACTCCCAGGAGTGTAAATCTTCCTGGCAATGTGAGACAGAAATCCTAGAATGAGCTGGGATTCAGCATTAAGGGATTGAGAAAACCTTCTAGACCAAAAGGGGGAAGAGAGAAATGAGAGAAAATAAGTGTCAATGGCTGAGAGATTTCAAACAGAGTCGAGAGGTTATCCTGGAGGTTATTCTTACATGTTATATAGCTATCACCTTTTTAATTAAGGTATATTGGAGAGGCTGGAAGGAAGTGCCTGAAAATGTAGAGACGTGTTCCAGTAGCCATGTTTCTTGAAGATGATTGTATGATGATATAGCTTTTGCAGTGTGACTGTGTGAGTGAGATAACCTTGTGTCTGATGCTCCTTTTATCTACGGTACAGACAGAGTAGTAAAACATAGGGATTAAAAATAAATACATAATAGGGGAAACAAATGCTAAAATAAATTTAGTAGATTGAAATACTAGTGATCAATAGAAGGGAGTGATAAGGAATATAGAAAAAAATAAGGGAAAGAAACGCTAAAATATATTGGGTAGATGGAAACACTAGCAATCAATGAGAGGTAGGGCTAAGGGGTATGGTACGTATGAGTTTGTTTTCTTCTTTCTATTTCTTTTTTCTGGAGTGATGCAAATATTCTAAGAAATGATCATGTTGATGAATACATAACTATGTGATGATATTGTAAGTTATTGATTATATACCAAGAATGGAATGATCATATGGTAAGAATGTTCATGTTGTATATTGTTATATTTAAAAAAAAATTTTTAATTCAAAAAAGAAGTATAACTAATAAAGTATCAGTGGCAGAGAGATTTCAAATAGAGTCGAGAGGGTACTCTGGCGGTTGCTCTTATGCAAGCTTCATTTAGACCTTGCTACCTATCATAACCTGCCAACTCCCAACCAGGACCATTCCAGCCAATCCTAAAGAACACCTAGGGCATTATATAAAATTCCACAAGGGTTCCATGAACGAGAGTAACTTTCCAGAAACCTACAACCCCAGATAGGTCCCTGGTCCAGATGAGCCCTGAAACTTTGAGGGCCCAGCCTCTCCAGAACATCAGCTAGTTCCATCTCCCTACCCCATATCAGTGACAGACCTCCTAACATGAAAAAGTTAGAATCACCATAGCCCAAACACCCCTAAAGAGAGGGATTGAAAGACCAAAGGTGATGGTGGAGTTATACAGTGAAGATAGGATTTAACAACAAATATGAATGCTGAATCATTAAATTGATATCTCTTTTAGTCTCCAGTATATTACAGCAGCTAGAAGTAAAAACCTAAAATTGTGGAACTGTAACCCACGTGAAATATGAAATAAGTTCTACAACTAATTGTTGTGCTGTGCTTTGAAATTTATAGCCTTTTTGTATATATATACTATTTTTCACAAAAAAAAGGAAAAAAATTTGATTGTGATTTATTCCTTCTAGCCTCCCATATTCTGGAGCAGCTAGAAGGATAAATCTGAGAGGACTATATTGTAGCCCATGATAAAGTCTGGGATCTGTCCTGAAACTACTTGTTGAAAATTATTGCTTTTTTATTTCTTTGCTTTGTATATATGTTATACTATACAATAAAAAGGTTTAAAAAATAGTCAAAAGCAGCTAAGGTCACAAGATTGAAAACGTGAAAGGAAAGGAAACTAAACCACAAAAGATCCTGCTGGACAGAATGCTATGGCCTCCTCCTAACTCCACTCCCAAAAGTAAGCTGACAAAATCCTGAGAATTCTTATAAATACCCTCTCCTTTGGAGAGAGAGAGGGAGTAGGAAACGCTGGGGGGAAAGAAAAGCCAAATCTTCTTGAGTAGAAGTCCCAACAAGCTCAGCAGCAGCATGCAGGGCCTTGTATCCTGCTAGGAAAAGCAGCAGAAACCTACAGAAATGATGCATCCCCGGCTGGGGGAGTGGACCCTGGTATGGGATATTTACTGAGCTCTCAGGAGAGAGAGCAGAATTTAGCAAGAATAAGCTCCAACCAGAACAGCCCTCCCCTCCTACTTCTACATCCTCAGACTCCAAAGAGTAGAGACTATACTCAACTTTTGTTCTAAGAAAACAAGTTGGTCTCAAATGGAAAGGCTATTTATGGGAATTCATCTATAAGAGCAATTCCAAGGTCTAGTTGTCCCAAATATCCATACACAAGATGAAAAGAAATGACATAACGGTACAAATATAACCCAGACAAAATAACTTTTTTAAGGAAAAGAAAAGGAGCATAGTTTACAAAAGACAGACCGTTTTAAAGAAAACACAACAGAACCAGATGAGAAGGGAGAGTGCAGTGCTAAGGAAACAAAATGAAACCAAAATCTACCATTACCGAGCTAATAAATAAACAAGAAACATCAGGAAACAGAATAGAGAGGGCTAAAGATCAATGGCATGGGCCAAGAACTTGAGATAATCCCAATGAAAGCAGATGAAATAAGCAAGCACCTATGTAAACAGCAAATACTCTTCTAATAACATTACATATATTAATTCTTATATGGAGCTAGAGAAAAAATTAATGGCAAGAACAAAGGGTTTGAGATAATCATAGCATATGCAGATAAAATGACAAAAATAATAAAAATCAAACACATATAAACAGTAAAATGTTCTAATCACTTTACATGTATTGACACATGTATGCCTCACAGCAGTCCTGAGATAGGTACCTGTTTAGTTTGCTAAAGCTGACAAAATGCAACATACCAAAAATGGGTTGGCTTTTATAATGGGGATTTATTAACTTACAAGCTTACAGTTCTGAGAGTGTGAAAATGTCCAAATCAAGGCGTCAACAGGCAATGCTTTCTACCCAATATCTGCTGCAGGTGATCTTCAGCTCCTCTATCACATGCCCAGGTACAGAACAACACCTGCTGGTCTCTCCCTTCTCTCCTGGATTCTGCTGGTGTCCCCTTTCTCTCCTGGGTTTCATTACTTCCAGCTTCTGGCTTCAGTGGCTTCTTCTGTTTTCTGTGTGTTTTTTCTCAGCTTTTCTGGCTTTTCTCTCTGAGCTTATGTATCTTTCTCTCTCATTTTTCTCTGTTTTTCTCTCTCTGTATTCATCTCATTTATAAAAGACTCAGTAAGAGGATTAAGACCCACCTGGGGTATGGGTCAACAGATAGAACCTACTCAAAAGGTCCCACCCACAACCTCCACCAGGAGTGCATTCACTTTGAGAATGTGATCTTTTCTGGGGTATATACATCCTTAAAATATCAAGCTGAAAGTTAATAAAAACATCAACTTTGCTATAGTATTAATCTACATTATTGAAAGTTTTCAAGTTTTTGATTTCAGGAAATATAAAGATATAAATGTTTTACAATTAATATATGAAAAGCTTATCTCTTATCGTAACATTTAAAATCTATTTTATCTAATATTACTATAGCATACTTGTACTTTCTTTTAGTTACAACTCACATAGAACATCTATTTCCATCTTTCACTTTCAATCTATTTGCATCCTTGGGACTAAGATACATCTCTTGTGAGCAATATACATAAAGATTATATTGTTTAATCCTTTCTGTCAATCTATGTCTTTCATTAATAAGTTTAGTTCTTTCAGATTCAAAATTATTACTGTAAAAGCAATTCTTGGTCTAGCATCTTCTTCTATATCTATAAATACAGATAGCAAAGCTTCTTAAATTCGAAATATTAAATGCTAACTTAAATGCCATTTGATTAGCCTTCAAAACTGTGAACATTCTCAAAATATCAAGTAGAAAGTTATCACAATATTAACCTTCCTATGGTATTGCCCTATGTGTTAGTTTACAGGCTGCTGGAATGTTATATACCAGAACTGGAACAGCTTTTATAAAGGGGAATTTAATAAGGTTCAAGTTTACAGTTCTAAGGAAGTAAAAGTGTCCAAATTAAGGCACCAACAAGAGGTAACCTTCACTCAAGAAAGGCCAATAGGTCAGGAACACTCTGTCAGCTAGGTAGTCACATGGCTGGCATCTGCTGGTCTCTCATTCCTGAACTCCATTGCTTTCAGCCTCTGTTCCCGTGGGGTTTCCTCACTTTGCTTCTTCAGGGCTGGCTTTCATCTCTTGGCTTCCCTTGGCTCTCTCCAACTTCTGGCTTGCTTAAGTCTCATAGCAATGTTAGCTGGGCTCCAAGCATCTTCAAACATCCATGTCTCTGTTCTCCACGTGTCCACATCTGTGTCAGCTCTGCTGTGAAAGTTCTGTTAGCTCTGTGACTTCTGTTATTTCTCTTATTTGTGTCTTTTCTCTAGGCTGTGTAGTTTCTGAATCTCTCTCTAAAATGTTTCCTCCTTTAAAGGATTCCAATAATCTAATCAAAATATATCTGGAATAGGTAGAGTCACATCTCCGTCAAAGATCACACTCACAACATCTCCTTAGTGATAATCTAATCATGTTTCAGCCTATAGTGCTGAATAGGGATTAAAAGAAATGTTGCTTCCACAAGATTGGATCAGGATTAAAATAGGGCTTTACTGGGGTACATGATATTTTCAAATCAGCACAAACTATGTCACTAAAAATTTTCAAGTTTTAGATTTCAGGGAATATAAAGGTACAAATATTTTTACAATTAATATATGATAATCTGAGGCACCCAAATTGATACCTTGGTTAGCTTATCCATAGGCATATTAAATAAAATATAATCATTATAAAGCCTGTGTTTGTACAGTGAATTTCATAAACCAATTTAAACTTAAAGCAAACCAGGAAAAAATCTAGAAAAATAGATATCAGAATTTCTTAAATTCTAAATATTAAATCCTAACTTAAATACCATTTGATTAGCTATCAAAACTATATACATTCTCAAAAATCAAGTAGAAAATTATTAGAAACATCAGTTTTGCTACAATAATGACATATATTACTGAACATTTTCAAGTTTTTGGTTTCAGGAAACTATAAAGATACATATGTTTTTATACTTAATATGGTATCTTATGATTTCATAACATTTAAAATCTATTTTATCTGATATTACTATAGTTATTTGTGCTTTCTTTTGGTTACAACTTACACAAAACATCTATTTCCATCCTTATACTTTCAATGTTTATATCCTTGGGTCTAAGATAAATCTCTTATGAGTAGCATGTAAAGAGACAATATTATTTAATCCATTCTGTCAATCTGCGTCTTTTAATTAGTGAGTTTGGTCTGTTAACATTCAAATTTACTACTGTAAAAGTACTTCTTGGATCTAGTGTCTTATCCTATAGTTTTTATTTATCAAATCTACACCTTCTTTTCCCTCTCTCACTTTTTATCCTTTAAGTTACCCTTATAATACTCTTGAATTTTATACCTTCCTTCAGACCTTCCTCTCTAGTTTTTCAGTCAACAGAGCTCCCTTTAGTACTTCTTGGAGGGCAGGTCTCTTGTTGGCAAATTCTTGTAGCCATTGTTTATCAATGAAGATTTTATCTCTTTCTTCTTGGTGAATTACCCCATTTATTAATTTATGGTGTTCTTCCTTGCTTTTAAAAAACATTTTTATATTTAAAATCTATGTTGTCTGATATTAGCATAGCTACCCCGGCTCTGTTTTGCCTATATGGAATAATTTCTTCCAGCCTTTCATTTTCAACCTCTTTGTACGCATCTAAGGTGAGTCTCTTGTAGACAGAATATAGCTGATCATATTTTTTAAATCCATTCTGCCAACCTATGTCTTTTTATTAGAGAGTATAGTCCATTAACATTCAATGTGATTACTATAAAGACAGTACTTATTTCAACCATTTTATACTTTGGCTTTTATATGCCATATCTTATTTGTATCTCTTTTTTATCCGTT
>PVIY010043996.1:0-19986 GCA_004026745.1 Myrmecophaga tridactyla
ATAGAGGTCTGAAGTCTGTCTGATGTAAACCCAAGCTTCAGACCCCCTTCCTTCCTTCCTTCCTTCCTTCCTTCCTTTCTTCCTTCCTTCCTTCCTTCCTTCCTTCCTTCCTTCCTTCCTTCCTTCCTTCCTTTCTTCCTTCCTTCCTTTCTTTCTTTTTCTTTCTTTCTTCCTTCCTTCTTTTCTTTCTTTCTTTCTTCCTTTCTTTCTTTCTCATCATTCCTTAATATCCTTTGAGCTCCATTTCACAGGAAGCAACAGTTAGTGATCAATGAAAGGGAAGGGCAAGGAGTATGATTCAAATGTTCCAAGACATGATCATGATGATCAATGTGCAACCACGTGATGATCTTGTGAATCCCTCATTGTATCCACAGAACGGAATGATCTAAATAGGAATGTTTGCATTTGTTTGGTGATTTTTGGTATTTAAAACAAGGAAATGAAACAGGAAAAACAGAAGAAAAGTTTAAAAAAAAATTTAAAAAAAAGAGCCATAAAATTAAATATTATGATATGTGGAGACCCAAGCATCCTAACTGGAGATTCCTCTCCAGCACTGAGCATGATCTTCAGCCCTGGGGCATTGCAATTATATTCCAGATGCATCACATTGGGTACTGCAGCTCGATGACAGTGACTCTAACAATAGAAATACACTTTAGGAATAAAGTTTAGCTTCAGGTTCCTCAAAACACCACTGGTTTGGCTGGCAATATTGACAAGAAATGGCAAAAAGTAATTTAGACACACTTAGGGGTCTCCCTGGGATTCCTGAAAATCTTTAGAGAGGGGTTGGTAAAAGACGGTCTTCTCCCAGTTAAGCAGGTAGGAGGCTGGAACCATACACACGTATGTGTTAATGCTAATGAGTGGGCACATATCTGCATATTCATATACGAACTGAGGACCATTAGGTAGATGAAAACTATTAGGACATCTTGTTCCCTTTTGCCAGAAAACCGAAGAGATTTTCAAATCTCAGTTTAATTTGTTTTCTTATTGGACTTCTAGAAAGTCATAAAGAGAAAAGAAAGGCTGATCGTTAAAAAATAGACCAGAAGCACAGGAGCTGAGCATCCACTGTTTCACCTGAGTTACGTTGGGTGACCGGAACGAGCACTACTTTGCTCCTGATGGAAGCCCTCCCATTCTTCCTCCCTAATAGCTACACCTGGTTTGTGGGCACCAAGTCTGAGATGAATCTAACACAACTGACCTGGCTTTTCCTTTTGCTCATTCTTCTAAAATTGCTTTTCTGGATGTCATTTACCTGTTATCCTTAGCCACCAAACTTCAGTAGATATGTTTCCCTCATGAACAAGTACATGTATAGATAATTATTAGACTTTTAAGAACTGAAGACTGCAATTTCATCTTGGTGTCAAGTAATGCTTGCTGAATGAGGGGACTTATTTAAACTCCACAATATATTTACAAATTCCTTTCATAATCTTTTTACCTTCTCAATCCCAGATGAGGTGGGAAGGCAGGCAAGTATTGTTATCCTTATTTAATACATGAATAAAACTCAGCTGAAAGTTTCCCTCCTAGGAAATGGCAGAGCCAGAACTCCAAACTACATTTTCAGTTGGAAGGTTCTCTGGGTTTTCCATGGAGTTCAGACACTTGTTACTCACCCATGAAAATGACCACCTAGGAACAGCCTGAACTTGTCATTGCAAGGAACATTTGAAGCTATTTTAATTTTATTCTTGACCACTAATCTTGCTGCTCCTTTCCAAAACAGAATATTGTGCTGACCATTAGACTTGAAATAAGAAGAACAGCTCAGAGCTAGAAATAGGGAGACTTAGGTTTTCTCCAGTGCCTTCAGAAATGCCAAAACTAAAGTGCAGGATGTGTCGTTATACCTAGAAGAGCTCATAGTTCAATGTTTTCATTGTTTGGGGACCTAATAAAGCAAATTCCTTTGGTTGTCTGAAGTGCAGGCCAGGTCAACGATGGGCTCTCCAGAGGTAAGTAAATAGCCATCTGAGGAGCTGCACCAATCTAAGAGCAAGTTTCTAACCAAACCTAAATTGAACTCAATCGATGGATTTACAATCATGTCTCACATTTCTTTGGTGCCTCCCCTTCTGCCTTGAGTTTGGTCTTTTTCCAGGACTGTGGATGCTTGCTGGCTCCAGACAGCCAACTTCCTAAAAGCAAAAGGATGCCCTATCACCAATGTGAATAGACCTAAAAGCTCAACCCTGAAGCAAGGTATGAAAAACCAAAGAGATATGTTAAAGCTTGCATTGCCACCCAAGGCTTTTTAATTAATTAATTAACTTTTAAATTTTCAACAAGGACTGAATGTTAATTTGGGCCTTAATTGCACAACAGTTCTTCTCTTTCTCTGAGATTCTGCCAATGCTTTGAGAAGATCCCTGCCAAGTGTGTGTGGTAAATTTGTGGGGAAAGTGGGAGAAGAGGAAAGTGAGACTTAAAAGGTGTGATTTCATTTTTTAAATGCTTTTTGTAAGAATAGCTATTTGTCTGGATTTCTTTCCCTGCTGACCAAAGAGACAACTGCTCTACATAAAATAAATTTGATTATAAGTCTTTCTCTGTTCCTGTCAAGGTAAAGGATTCAGACCCCAGGAATAAAACACATTTAAATTCCTAATGAGTGCAAACGGTTGTTTATATGACGTCTGGGGCCAAGACCCACAGAAGGCTCTTGAACTGCCCTGTAAAAGTAAGGGGGAGGTAAGCTTTTCTTTAGGCATAAAAAGTTTCTTTTATTTCTTATTCTCCTTCACAGTGATTCCTATTACTTTGTAATTCTCCTGATATTCTGTTGGCAGCCGAAAATGACAGAAATAATATCCTTTCTTTACAATATGTAGTTCTGATTAATTTTATTTAGCTCAAGTTGCCTCATATAATAAATGCAGCAACTGCCAGACTTTATGTTAAGGTCTAAATTAAAGCACGTTCCTTTAAGCAAATTCTTAAACAGAAAGGCAGAGCAAGTTCAAACCCTTTCCATTCCTTTACCCTTGCAGGATTTTCAGGACGCAGCAAATGGTAGGAAATTGATATGGCTTTAGTGTTTGTCGTTGACAACTCCTCAGTGTCCAACTGAATATACAGCCTTTTTCAGGCTAGTCAAGTACCATTTTGTACAATCCTATCTGCACTTTGCAACCTTGACCGTGAGAGATCATGAGTCATAACACAGAACCTCAGATAACCAAGTGTGTTGAGAATGGCTGTGGGGCCCCGTGATCTGGGGGGCAGCTTTGAGGAGTCACCAAGAGCCAGGGACCACTAAGTAGAAGGTTTAGTTGATGCATTAATTTAGAAATACTGGCAGGAACACCAATGTCAAAGTATTACAGATGTCAAGAGATATGGTGGGCTTGAAGCCAGGAGACATAGTTACCAAAAAGAAAAATGGGATGGCTCAGGTGCTAAATAGCCACCAATGGGGGTCCAGAGTAGCCCACTGAACATCATAGGGGCACTGCGAGAAAGACATGACTTCTATACCAGAGAGTCCTGGATGCCTCGAGCCACCCCACTGCAGCCAAAGACCTTAATAAGCTTCTTCCTGTTAAAGGAACGAAACCATGTGTGATTTGCCCAGCACCCTCAGATGCAAATGAGCTAACTGGACCACTATGGGGAACATAGTACAGGGTGGGGAAATACCCTCCTGCAGATGTAAAGCACTAAATTGTGCCCTTTTTTCTTAAAGAACTTAGTGAGGAACTAAGTTATGGAGAAGCCTAAATACAAAAACAGTCTGGCTTGCTTTACAGGTGAGAAAACTGATACCCAGATAAAGAGGCGACTTGCCTGGAGTGGGGGAGGCAGGTCTAGCCCACTGATTTCTCCAGTGCTTGGCACTGTGTAAGAGCTGGGGCCAGCTAGGTTGGTCCTGCTCACCCACAATGCTTTGATGTCCTTCTCCAGAGATGGTCCACGTCTACTCAGAGAGTGTCGGAGTGCCTGCGGAGGATTCGACAGAGCCCCCTGTTGTCATGAATGCCTCCTTCCTCCAGATCCAGGCAGCTCTGAGGCTTGCGTAGCCTCAGCGTGAAGTCTGATATCATGGATGCCAGTTCTGGAGAAAGTGGTGGAAAGTGACCCAGCTGCAGATGTGCCGGTTGACAACAGACAGGAATAAGAGTTAAAGTTTCCTACTTGGGTACCAGTGCTCACACTTGTGCAAGATGGGCAATTATAAGCAGCAAAGAAATCCAGTGACAGCTTGTGGGTGATGTTGAGTGATAATAGTAATAATAATAATTATTATTTTTTAATTATAAAAATAGTAGCTGTAATTGGAAGACAGAAGAGGCAGAGACATGTAGGATCTAATTTATATGTTTTGGTTTGAGTGAGCTAAAATTTATTTTTGGGGTAGGAATGGGTGACTATGTTTTTCATTACTGCATGCTCTGTTTCTTACATGGTACCTGGCCCAGCACAGCTGCTCAATTAATATTACAGAATTAAATTACCTGAACCAATGGCCGTGATGTCTGACTCAAGATCATGCCAGGGCGGTGTGAGATGGATATGCATTTTGTTTCCCTGGGTGAGGCCAGCATGGATTTGAGCTCATCTATGGTCTGGCACATGGCCTTTCTTACCTGGTTCATTTTTTAAGACAGACAGTTTTTGCCTCATTGATTCTTACTGTTCATCAAGTTCCATTAGCCTGCTCATTAGTGATGGCTCCATTCCCTTCCCACATATTCGGCCTCATGATTATCACTTCCTTGAATTAATGCCTTGCTCAGTGCTGACCATGACTGCTGCCTAGCAGTGGAATGTGGCATTACCGACAGGACCTGCTGGCTGACACGCAGCTCCCTTGTCTTTCACATGGTGCCCACAGGAGGGAAACAGCAATTTCAATTACAAAGAACAAAGAACATCAATTTGTTATGTTGACATCCTAGTTCTTGTCTCTCTCTCTCTCTTACACACACTTTTATTCCAGAATGGCATTTCTCTATTATTTCAGGTACTTCAAACTCTTCACACTCACTGTTCTTATTTCCAAAGTTATTTTCCTACTGGAACCACTCTCCATCCATCAATCAAACTAATGACCCACAATCATCTTGGCCTCTTCATTTTGTTATTCTTCACATCTGACCAAGAACCAATCATGCTTCCATAGAAAAGTATCTTGAATCCTCCCTGTCCTAGTTTGCTAGCTGCCAGAATACAATATACCAGAAACGGGATGGCTTTTAATAAGGGGAATTTAATAAGTTGCTAGTTTGCAGTTCTAAGGCCAAGACAATGTCCCAATTAAAGCAAGTCTATAGAAATGTCCAATCTAAGGCATCCATCCAGGGAAAGATACCTTGGTTTAAGAAGGCTGATGAAGTTCAGGGTTTCTCTCTCAAGTAAGAAAGCACATGGTGAGCACAGTCAGGATTTCTCTCTCAGCTGGAAGGGCACATGGTGAACACGGCGTCATCTGCTAGCTTTCTCTCCTGGCTTCCTGCTTCATGAAGCTCCTCGGGAGGCATTTTCCTTCTTCATCTCCAAAGGTCACTGGCTGGTGGACTCTCTGCTTCATGGTGCTGCACCATTCTCTGCTCTCTCCAAATCTCTTATTCTCCAAAATGTTTCCTCTTTTATAGAACTCCAGAAACTTATCAAGACCTACCCAAATGGGCGGAGACATGTCATCACCTAATCCAGTTTAACAACCACTCTTGACTAAATCATACCATCCAGGGAGATGATCTGTTACAGTTTCAAACATACAGTATTGAATCGGGATTATTCTACCTTTATGAAATGGAATTTTGATTAAAACATGGCTTTTCTAGGGGGCATACATCCTTACAAACCAGCACACTCCCCTTTTCCTTTCTCCTGCTGCCATGGCTCTGGTATAAGTCCTGTATTATCTTTGACCTGAACATAAACCCAGCTGCTTTCCAGTCCTCCCTCATTCCTATTCCTTGTCCCCAGCATAGAGCGAAGGTGCAGAGCACCTATGGGAAATGTAAGGGAAGACAGACTCCAGGTGTGAGGATAGAGTAATAAACTATGTTTATTTAGACTATTTATTGAGCACTTCCTGTGTGCTAGGCACTAATCTATTAATACTTACATTATTTTACTTAGTCCTCATAAAACACTAAGGCAGGTATTATAGTTGTCGTAGTTTGTCAGGCTGCTGTAACAAATAGCAGACTGGCTGACCTAGATAACAGGAATTTATGGTCTCATGGTTTTGAAGGCTAATTGAAAACCAAGGTGTTAGCAGGATCATGCTTTCTCCGCGGGATGATGTGTTCTGGTGGTGGCTTCCCAGCAATCTCTAACTCACTCTCTCAGCTGTCTCTCTCCCCATCTGTCTCCAACTGGGTCCAAATTTCCTCTGTTTCTAAGGACTCCAGACACACCAGATCAAGGGCCACCCTGATTCAGTTTGGCTTCACCTTAACTAATAACATCTTCAAAGATCCTATTTGCATCCGCAGGACCAGGGCTTAGGGCTTGAACACGTCTTTGTGGGGGGCATGATCCAATGCATACCACTACTTAACTCCAGTTTTTAAATAGGAGACGTGAAGTCAAGACATTTTAAGGGCCTTATTTAAGATCATTAAGCTAGCTGTGGCTGCGTGGTTTGTCATTTTCATCACAGCACTCTGTCTAGTTGCCCCAGACCACAAGCTCAGAATGACTTCGAAGGCCAGTTAAAGGGCCGGCCAAAGGCTCCACCCCCAGACTTTCTGATTTGGTGGGTCTGGGCTGACCCCAGAATTCCACAATTTCTAACAAGTTCCCAGGGGATGATGACCTGGTGATCCAGGGACTATGCTCTGGCCACTTCTTCAGAGGGCATTTGTTTGGGGCACTTCCTCCTCTGAGATAGCACAAGTAGTCAAAAACCTAGAAATGTATATTCAAGTTCGGCTTGAGTCCTGAGCCTGCCCCTCATTGAAGCTGTGTTCCTGGGTCACATCACTTTACCTTCACACAGCCCCCATCATCTTGTCCATGAAATGGGTCTGGAATCAACCTCGCGGTGATGTTGAGGATTGGAGACAACATATGGAAGGCTCAGAGCTCTGCACTGGCACAGGACGGAGCTGGATAAACATTAGCTGTTATTAAGGCTACAACCATCTGGGATGACCCCTTTTGGTTTCTTCTGCCTTTTTCGTAATCCCTCTTGCACTGTCTCAGACTCACTGCACAGATACTCCTTTCATTTTTAGTGTTCTTTATCCAGATCTTTACACAGCTCCCTCCTTCTCACCACTCAGATTTCAACTCAGAGAGGCTTCGAACCTTGGTAGGGCAGACCCCCTCCATGCACTTTCACTTTGTTTGTTTGGTGGGTAGATCTGTAAATATTCATCCAATTTCTGGAATGGTTATGGACCTATTTTATTTATTCCAGAGTCGGTTTTACGAAAATTGTTCATTTTTATTGGCATATATGTATTCAACAGTATTGGCATAAACAAATTCATACAATATTATCATCTATTTTATCTCTGCTTAGTATTGTACCCTTCTCACTTCTAATATTTTTGCAACTTCTCTCCTTTTTTGTTGATCATTCTTGTAAAGGTGTGTCTGTTTAATTAGTCGTTAAAAAAAATAACTTTCTGGTGTATTTGAACCCCTCTATTATATCTTGGTTTTCTATTTATGTCTATGTTTTCCTTCTTTCCTTCATCCTTTTTCTTTCTTTTATCTTTTTAAATTGGATTTTTATATCTTTTCCGATGATTTCTCTTTTCTTCTATAAGTATTTAAAACTATAATTGCCCCTTGAGGTACTGCTTCGCTCCCTGACGGCTTGTCACTTACATACCTGTCAATATTTTTGAGCTATTGAGCAATTTAGATCTGTTGGAATCCTGAAGGTTCAAACTCAACAGAGGATTTTCTTCGGCTTTGGCCAGGTGCCCAGGACACTGCCAAACTGGGACCGCTCTATGCTCACGTCTCAGTTTGGGGGTTTCCCAGCTCATGCAGGTGGTATCAATTTAAACCTCAAACCCACATAAAGGCAGGCTTGTGGTTATGAATTCTCAAGAGAGACCATTTTCCCTTCTTCCTGGCTTTAAAAGCAAGTCAGAAAAGTTCTCATCTTCCTTAGGCAGTGGGTGGAATTATTCTAGCCGGCTCGTTCACTCACAGTGTAGCACTTCAGGGGTCCCGTCTTTGGGCAAAGTTGCAGTTGCAAGGCTCTTGCACAGACTCCATCTTTGCGTCCTCGACCCTTGGTGCGTCAAAGCCCCAGGTCTCCGTTCCGGTACTGGGAGATTCAATGCTGAAGAATCTGGATAACTGCTTATGTTAAAGTTTTGATCCTTGGGGACTTTCCTTACTTTCTTCCCAATCTTGTTATACATTAAAAAAACAAAAAACAAACAAAGAAAACTAACAAATAAAAACATCTGTTTTATTTGCAAAATGTGTTGTGTGCTGGGGGAATAAAAAGAGCTTATTTTCAAGGCTGGGAGTCAGCTGGCAGGTCTGTTGCAGATCAGTCTTTCACTACATTTATGGGACATCCAAAGCTGGAGCAAGAGGAGATGATCACGAAGTTTACTTGCCAGTTGGACCTGGAATTGGTGAGCAGCTCAGTCATGAATAACTACAAGAAGAAGAACCAGTGCATCATACGCTTCAAGGAATCGTAGCTTCAAGTAAGGTGAGTCACTTAGGGACCGGATAATTTGATAAATGGTATAGTATGTGAATTGGTAGTATAGAGCTTAGAGAAGTAAGGTATATAGTTGATGAATTCATGTAGATAGTGGGCCAGAAATCCCACTTTTAGATTTATACCAATGAGTTTATGGCAAAGAACAAGGAGGGAATTCAGGAAATCCAAAGAATGACTATGAATGATCATAGTTCTATCATTCGCTGGACCTAAAGCACTATCATTTAGCCTCCCTGGGCCTTCGCTTCTGCACTGAAGTGGAACAGCATTTCCCTAGATGTAGCGCATACCATTGGTGATACACCGGATTTTTGACAGCATACCGATAAACTTTTTTCTTCTTAATAGATATTGAATCTATTGCAGAAAATATAACTATATACAACTATATTTTATGAATATCTTGATTAAAATGGGTGAAAATGTAAAAAGCAAGTCAAAATAAAATATTATGTAAGCCAATAGTCCAGAAACATATTTGTATAAGGAAGAAAGATTTTCAGCTTCAAATGGTGTCTAGAAGGTTTTTTAAAAGCCGTGCACAACAGTACATGATTTGTACACAAAAGTACACATAAAATGGCAACAATATCACAGCAAGAAAATTTTGGAAACTAGAAATCAGGTGGACATGAGGTGACTGACCTGGTAGCTTTGAGAAAGTTGAATCCTGGGCCCGCAATGGAAGCTGAGGAGTCACACAATCTGTACCTCAGAACCCCTAAAAATTCCAAGAATTTGTAATCCCAGTTACCTCTGGAAGGAAAGGTGGGGACGGGCGGTAAAAAAAAAAAAAGAAACAGGACGACTGTGGTTGAAAGTCTACTTAAAATGGATCAGGATGCTCCAAATGCCCCCGTTATCACTCCACACAGCCAGAAATCTCTCCTTCCTCACCTCTGCCTACATCTGGTAATTTATTCTCAGGACTGGGAGAAACCAGGCAAAGGTGAAGCCTGGATTTCTGTACTCTAAACAGTGGAAGTAACCACCATTATAAAATACATACGTGTGTGTGTGTGTGTGTGTGTGTGTTTTGAACTATCTGGAAAGATAGGCATAAAAAATAGCTTTTTATCACTGGTTGTGAGAGTTTACATAGTTTTTGTTTTCATCTTAATAATCTATACTGAGCACATATTACTATAGTCTAATAATCAGAAGAGGAGGGGAACAATTTTTTTAAAGTCTAGAGTATTTGTTTCCTTATTTACAAGAAAATATTACAGATATTTACAAACACAAGAAAAATTACAAATATTACAAATAAAGTCTCATTTTGTCTTTCTTCCCAGGAACTTGGTTTTAAATTATATGCATTTGTCTTGTAAAAGCAAAAGTAAGCCATTTTCAGACTCTACCCCTCCTATAATTATGCTCAGTATCAGAGCTGTCTTTAACAAAAGTAGTATCTTTATCACTATACACAAGTTTTATGTAAGTATCTGCTAGTGCCCAATTCAAGTCTATTCTAGACTTAATATTTTTATAAACTTTACTTTTGTACCTTGTTTGGGGGAAGAAAGGGCACCAAAATATAGTCCATACTGGCCTTGTGAGAGAAGAGGAAGTCATAAACCCTTTTTGTTCTATCACCACATTTCTGTCATTTCTGTCAGCATAAATTTTGAACCTATTATATTTTAATACTGCTTGCCATCTCTCTTTGATTTGGGAATAGCCAGAAATGCTCTCAATTGACTCTCTACTTTCTCAGTTGCCTAGTATTTATCATCAGTGATAAGGTTGGGAGCTGAGGACACAGGGCTGTTTCAGCCCCTGACCTTCCAGCCTACAGAGATGTTAAAGACCATTTAGTGATCACATGGTGTCGTAAGTGCTATGTGTCAAACACTTGGGGAATCTAGAGAAAGTGCTTGTTGAATGAGAGAGGACGAAACAATGATCTGTCTCCTGATTATTTTTCAACCTTGTCTTTCTCTCTTGCCACTTTTGCTCTGGGAACATTCTATTTCTTATAGTTTTCCACAAACTATAAGAAATTAGGTAATATTTTATGCCCCCATTTATACTGTACTCCATACCTGGAACTTCCCTTGTTCAATGTTCCAGGCAAATCCCTCCTTATCTTTCGTGATTAGGATGAGGCATCAACTCCCCCAACAGACTCTTCCTAATACCCCATCCCCAGGCAGGTGGCTTTTATTTAATCACTCATTATTTAATAAACATTTACTGAGTTCCTACAATGAGTCAGTCGTGGTATTAGAACTAGAGAGTAAGTGGCGAAAAGATAGGCCATGTCCTGTTTTCAAGGTACTCACATCTTAATGAGAGAGACTAGCCTACGAACAAAAATGAACAAGCCAATAAACAAGATAGAGACAGTTTGTGATCACTGATAGAAAATGAGCATGGGGGTGGGGTGGGGGAGGGCACAGTCACACAGGCATCCAGGGAGGCCTATTCTAAGGCAAGGAAGAAACAGGGACAGAGACCTTTTTTTGACCTTGGGTACCCATTATTTCTCTGTAGACTTGACTTTATCCATTATATTACAAGTGTCAGTTTATAGGTCTCTCCTCTTAAACTGGAGTATGAATTCCCTATGGAGAGAGACAGCATCAATCATCTATAAATCTTTACTGCCTGGAGCCTGATACATTATTGTGCTCAGGAAATGCTTGCAGTGCTCATGGCTGAGTGGATAAGTGGATGATGAAGGGAGAGACAAAGAAGAAGTGTGGACTCCATCCAGAGGTATTTGAGTGGGCTTCACAGAAAAAAATTACATTTAAATCATTGCCCTAGAGATGAAAAGAATTTGTTTTTTCCCCCCAGAATGGATAGGTCATGAAAAGACACCTCAAACAGACACAGAAGAATATGCAAAGGTAAAGAGAGTTTAAAATATGTATCAAGTTTGGGGAACAACAAATACTTGGATACTGAAGAGTAAGAGCAAGTGGTAGAATCCAAGGAAAGGTAAAGATAGACGAGAAATTTGGCACCATCAGGATAGTCCTGTGTCATGGTAAACCAGATAATCCTGGATTAACGTCCATGTGCACATTTTACTTTGATGATTGTGTTGGTTAAGGTAGCTAAACCCCATTAGTTTAGTGGCCCTACAGAGTTGAAGTTTATTTCTGGCTGATATAACAATGTGAACGTTCTTTCAAGAAATGATTCACAAGCCCGGTTTCCTTCCATCCTGTGGCTCCTCCAATCTCCAAGAGTTCAGAGTCTTTTGCTTCTATCCAACCATGGGGAAAAAGAAAGAGGAAGGGTTTAATAGGACAGACCTGAAAGTGGTCTTTATCACTTCTCCCCACAACCTATTGGCAAGATTTCAGTCACCAGGCCACACCTAGCTTCAAGGAAAGCTGGTCCAGGAGAAAGGAAATGTGTCTGATGGCTACTTAGCCAGCCTCTGCCATTTTTTGTCAAAGGCAAAATGTGGTTATTCTGGGTCCTCACGTAAGAAGTAAAGTAGGTCTCTGGGCATTTGGTGCCTCCCTACCAGCAAGTAAAGGTGACAAATGCCTTAAGCTTTCTCCTTCTCAGCCTGCTGCCTAAGGATTTCAATAAATCAGACCCTGCTTAACATGTATTTCTTTGGGGAGAAGTCAGAAATACCAATTTGATACCGTCTATGCTGGTTTGAAGCTGCCATGTACCCCAGAAAAGGCCATGTTCTTTTAATTCATTCCTGTGGACGCAGACTTGGGAGGATAGGACCTTGTGGTTAGGTTATTTCAACTGATGTGACCCATGCCATTCAAGGTGGATCCCAATCCTTGACTGGAGTCCTTTGTGAGAAGACAGAAGGTAGAAAAAGCCGAGAGAGCTTAGACATCCAGGGAAGTTTGGAGAGAGCTTAGAGAAAAAAAAACCCAGAGACAGCACAGGGAGGATAGCCCCAGGAGAAGAAAGCAAGGACCCACAGGAGCTGAAAGAGCCAGAACCTGAAAGCAGCAAAATCCAGGAAAGGAGGAGCAGCAGACACCATCCATGTGCCTTCTCCTGTGACAGAGAAACCCCAGATACCAGCAGCCTTTCTTCAGAGTTAGGCATCATCCTGTTGATGCCTTAACTAGGACATTTTCATTTCTTTAGAACTATAAATTTATAAACTAATAAATCCCTATTGTAAAAGCCAATGCATTTCTGGCAGCTTTAGCAAACCGAAACACTGTCACTCCTATATTGTGCCCTCTTTTCTTATATGACCATATGAAACCAATAAGGAGTTGGAAATAGAAACTTTGAAGTATTAGCAATCCCTACAATATCAATAATCCTTAAGCATAAGGGCTTCATTCTAACAGCCTTTCCCATACAGGCAGAAATAAATATATAAATCAGTTTGTTCTAGTTTGCTAGCTGCTGGAATGCAATATGCCACAAATGGAATGGCTTTTTATAAAGCGGAATTTAATTAGTTACAAGTTTACAGTTCTAAGGCCATAAAAATGTCCCAATTAAAACAAGTTTATAGAATTGTCCAATCTTAGGCATCCACGGAAAGATACCTTGGTTCAAGAAGGCTGACGACATTCAGGGTTTCTCTCTCCAGTGGAAGGGCACATGGTGAATATGGCATTGTCTGCTAGCTTCCTTTCCAGGCTTCTTGCTTCATGAATCTCCCCTAGGGGCATTCTCCTCCATCTCCACTGGCTGGTGGACTCTGCTTCATGCCTCTCATCGTTCTGTCATCCTTCTCTGCTCTCTCAGAATCTCCAAAGGTTGCTGTCTGGTGGACTCTGTAGTTCTCTAGGCCTTGCGGCTCTGCTCCACTGTGCTATGGCTTTCTCGTCATTCTCAAAAAGGCATTCTCTCCAAAAACATCTCCTCTTTTATAGGATCCCAGTAAACTAATCAAGACTCATGCAGAATGGATGGAGACACATCTCCATCCAAACAAGTTTAATATCCATAATTGATTGAGTCACAGCTCCACGGAGATAACCTAGTTTCCAACCTATAGTGCTGAATAGGGATTAGAAGAAACCGTTGCTTCCACAAGGTTGATAGGATTAAAACATGGCTTTTCCAGGGTGTGTAAATCCTTTCAAACCAGCACAGTTATTCATCTGATAACTGTAATAAATATATTTCCTCTATGCTATCTTATTATAATTATTTTTAATTTAAAATAATCATATTTTTAAAAAATTGTTACTTCCATTAATAATCTGAGAGTCAGTATTAGAGAGGAGAAAAATAGGTGGAAAAACAAATGCAACTGGATGTCTTCGTTTGCCCAGCTGCTATGGCAAAAGCCACATGCGAGTTGGCTTAAATAGCTAATTTAAATAGCAAATTGTTTCCTCATGTGTTCAGAGGCTAGAAGGCTCACTTCTTTCTGGGATCTGTAGCATTCTGGTGCTGGCTAGATATAGTCCTTTAGTTTCTTGACTTGCACCTCTGTCTCGTAGTACATGGCGATGTCCTCTCCTTTCTTCTATCTACTCTTCCAGGCTTCCAGTGGCCTCTGGCTCTTTACAAGGCATCCAATAATCTGGATTAAGACTCACCCACAGTCAATTAGGCCACACATTAACTAGAATAACACCTACAAGAGGTCCCAGTTATAATGGGTTCAGGCTTACAAGAATGTGGATTAAGATTGAGAACATGAAAAAAAAAAGGGCAGCTGCTGTGGCTCAGCAGGCAGAGCTCTGACCTGCCATGCTGGAGGTCTGGAGTTTGATCCCTGGTGCCTCCTGCCCATATGCAAATTAAAAAAAAAAAAAATAGATTGAGAACATGTCTATGTTGGGGTACATAACTCAATCTACAACAGTGGTAATATTCCCTAGGTTTGTGATTCTCATTTTGCAGCCAAGTTTTCACTTCATCACCCTAATTTTGATCTTCTGATGTTGTAGCATATACCTATTCTCATAATGCAGTTTCATAGCAAGGTAGAAAATGCATGTGTGGGAGGAGAGATGTTTGAACATGAACAAGAGACACCTCTACAGAGTTCTTAGGTTTAGGTTTATACATACTGAACTTGAAATATCTCAAAGAATTTAAGAAAGGGTATATGAGTAGAAGTATCTGTCCTGGAGGTAAAAATTTGTACATTGTATGCAAAAGGGACAACTGAATTATTAGCCTGTGATATCTGAGAGGAAGAAAGCATTGAAGAATAGGAGAGGGCCTAGAACCCAACATAGAGGATTTCCAATATTTAATGTCAAAAATAAGCCCCAAAAATTATTTTAATGTAGAAAATAAGCCTAAAAAAATCCTCGAAGCCAAAAGAAGAGAATGTATTAAGGAGTAAGTGGTCAAAAGTTCAAATGCTACTGAAAAGTCAGATAAGATAATAAATTAAAAATATTCACTTGCTCTAGCTATAAGCAGGTCATTGGTGATGATAGCAAAAGATGAAGAAAAAAAAAGATGGGGTCAGAATTCATGCCAGTGTGACCCAAGTTTCTGGACCTGTTAAGCATTAATGAGTTTTGTATCTAACCCAGAAATCTTAACCTAACATTTTTTTGTTAAGTTGACTGTTTACCTAAATTTCCAAGTCCTCTTTAGACTGGTTTAACATCTTGCTGATTTCCTCATTAATCAGTTAATTAATCAGTAAGTTAAATAAAATCATTGTCAGGAACAAGACAAGGATGTCCACTATCACCATTGTTATTCAACATTGTGTTGGAAGTTCTAGTCAGAGCAATTAGACAAGAAAAAGAAATACAAGGTATCAAAATTGGAAAAGAAGAAGTAAAACTCTCATTGTTTGCAGATAATATGAGACTATATGTCAAAAAAAACCAAAAATCCACAGCAAAACTACTAGAGCTAATAAATGAGTACAGCAAAGTGGCAGGTTACAAGATCAACACTCAAAAATCTGTAGTGTTTCTATACACTAGTAATGAACAATCTGAGGGGGAAATCTAGAAAAAAATTCCATTTACAATGGCAAGCAAAAGAATAAATATTTAGGAATAAATTTAACTAAAGAGACAAAAGATCTATACAAAGAAAACTACAAGAAATTGTTAAAAGAAATCACAGAAGATCTAAATAAATGGAAGGGCATACAATGTTCATGGACTGGAAGACTAAATTTAGTTAAGATGTCAAGTCTGCCTAAATTGATTTACAGATTCAATGCAATACCAATTAAAATCCCAAAAACTTACTTTTCAGAAATAGAAAAACCAATAACCAAATTTATCTGGAAGGGCAGGGTGCTCCGAATAGCTAAAAGTATCTTGAGAAAGAAAAATGAAGTTGGAGGCCTCATGCTACCTGACTTTAAGTCATATTACAAAGCTACAGTGGTCAAAACAGTATGATGCTGACATAAAGATAGATATACTGACCAATGGAATTGAATAGAGTGTTCAGACATAGACCCTCTCATCTATGGACAATTGATCTTTGATACGGCAGTCAAGCCAACTCACTTAGGACACTACAGTCTCTTCAATAAATGCTACCTAGAGAACTGGATATCCACCTGCAAAAGAATGAAAGAGGATTCATATCTCACACCCTATACAAAAATTAACTCAAAATAGATCAAAGACTTAAACATTAGATCTAAGACCATAAAACTGTTAGAAGAAAATGTAGGGAAATATCTTATAAATCTTATAATAGGAGGCAGTTTCCTAGCCCTTACCACCAAAGCATGAGCATTGAAGAAGGAAAGAAAGAAATGGGAACTCCTCAAAATTAAACACTTTTGTGCATCAAAGAACTTTGTCAAGAAAATAAAAAGACAGCCTACAAAATGGGAGACAATATTTGGAAACAATATATCAGATAAAGGTCTAGAGTCCAGAATATATAAAGAGATTGTTCAACTCAACAACAAAAAGACAGACAACGCAATTACAAAATGGGCAAAAGACTTGAACAGATACTTCTCAGAAGAGGAAATACAAATGGCCAAAAGGGACATGAAAAGATGCTCAACTTCCTTGGCTATTAGGGAAATGCAAATCAAAACCACAATGAGATATCATCTCACACCCACCAGAATGGCCATTATCAATAAAACAGAAAATGACAAGTGTTGGAGAGGATGTGGAGAAAGAGGCACACTTATCCACTGTTGGTGGGAATGTCAAATAGTACAACTGCTGTTGAAGGCAGTTTGGCAGTTCCTCAGGAAGCTAAGTACAGAATTGCCATATGACCTGGCAATACCATTGCTAGGTATCTACTCAGAGGACATGAAGGCAAAGGCACAAACAGACATTTGCACACCAATGTTTATAGCAGCATTATTTACAGTTGCCAAGAGATGGAAACAGCCCAAATGTCCATCAACAGATGAGTGTCTAAACAAGCTGTGGTATATACATATGATGGAATATTATGCAGTTGTAAGACAGAATAAAGTTATGAAGTATGACACAACATGGATGGACCTTAAGGACATTATGCTGAGTGAGATTAGCCAGAAACAAAAAGACAAATACTGTATGGTCTCACTGATATGAACTAACATTAATGAATGAACTTGGATAATTTCAGTTGAGAACAGAGGTCATCAGGAGATAGAAACAAAGTAGATATTGAATAACTGGAACTGAAGGGATTCAAACTGTGCAATGGGATTGCTTGTAAAAATTCAAAAATGGACAGCACAATACTACCTAACAATACTACAATAATGTTAGAACACTGAATGAAGCTGAATGTGAGAATGATAGAGGGAGGAGGCCTGGGGGCACAAATGAAATCAGAAAGAAAGATATACAATAAAGACTGAGATGGTATAATCTAGGAATGCCTAGAGTGTATAATGGCAGTGACTAAATGTACAAATTTAAAAATGTTTTGCAGGAGGAAGAATAAAAGAATGTCAATAATGGAGGGTGTTGAAAATAGATTGTAATTAATATTTTAAAACTTTAACTTATGTTTGAGACTAAAGCAAAAAAATGTTTATTTGGTACAAAATTTATATTTTGACTGGTGCATTTCCTAATATAATTTATGTGGACAGCTTAGTCAAACACTGTAAGTACATGAAACCTTGAGTAGGGCATGAGATTTTGTAGGTTTGTCCAGAGTGATGCCTTGATAAATCCCAGAAGGATTTGAACAGTGAATAAAAAAAAGTATTTGCAAAGTCCCCTTGAGGGAATGGTGAGAAAGGGGAAAATTCAACTTCCCCAAGTGGAGAATTCTTGATATTCTCACAACCTGTGGGGACAATCAAAGCAATAGGCTGAACCCCCAGTCTTGGGGTTTGTTCATATGAAACTTAACCCCACAAAGGACAGGCTAAGCCTACTTATAATTAGGCCTAAGAGTCACCCCCAAGAGAACCTCTTTTGTTGTTCAGATGTGGCCTCTCCCTCTCTCAGGCAACACAACAAGCAAACTCACTGCCCAATCCCTTTCTGTGTGGGACATGACTCCCAGGGGTGTGGATCTTCCTGACAACATGGAGCAGAAATCCTAGAATGAACTGGGACTCGGCATCAAGGGATTGAGAAAACCTTCTCGATCGAAAGGGGGAAGAGAGAAATGAGACAAAGTAAAGTGTCAATGGCTGAGAGATTCCAAACAGAGTTGATAGGTTATCCTGGAGGTTATTCTTATGCATTAAATAGATATCACCTTTTTAGTTAAGAGATAACAGAGAGTCTGGAGGAAACTGCCTGAAAATGTGGAGCTGTGTTCCAGTAGCCATGTTTCTTGAAGATGATTGTATAACGATACAACTTTCACAATGTGACTGTGTGGTTGTGAAATCCTTGTGTCTGATGCTTCTTTTATCTATCTTATCGACAGATGAGTAAAACATATGGATTAAAAATAAATAAATAATAAGGGGAAGAATGTTAAAATAAATTTAGTAGATTGAAATGCTAGTGATCAATGAAAGGGAGGGGTATGGGGTATGGTATCTTTGAATTTTTTCTGTTTTCTTTTTATTTCTTTTTCTGAATTGATACAAATATTCTAAGAAATGATCATGATGATGAATATACAACTATGTGAGAAAAAAAGAATGTTCATCTTGTATGTGGATTGATTTTATTAATAAAATTTTTTTAAAAAGACCATCCCCCTAAAAATTAAAAAATTAAAAAATAAAACCATTGTCATGTGTTCATTTTATATTTGCTTGAGAATCATATATTTTGCCTTTTGAAAATCAACAATTGTCAGGCCAATTGTAAGAAGAAATTTGAGAAAAACGTCAAGCATCAATTCAATGAAAACAGAAAGAGTAAATTCAGGACAATGTAGGCAACAGAGCAATATAAAGGAAGAAGTATGCAAAAGCAGAGCTGAGAAAATGCTAGGAAATAGATAAAATTCCCAAACACAAAGTCCTACTGATTCAGGATTTTAAGCTTGAGGCATACAGAATTTTCATTATGCGTTCATTAAGAAAATCTAGTCAACACTTATTTTAACCGAAAAATGTAAAAAAAAAAAAAAAAAGATAAGGACTTCCTCCTCCTTTGGACTCAGAGAGCAAAAGCTGAGCAATCTAAGGAGACTTCAGGGACATTTATGAATGGGAATCCAAATGCCACAGATGGGTTTAATGGGTAGTGTTTTAAAATTTCCAAGTCAATTTGTTTATTCTGGGCAGAGTTCAACAAGCGTCATCTGAGCATCCTGCTAATTCTGGAGGCTCACCACCTCCTAACAGACACCCACCCCGCATTAAACTAGGCCAGGTTCCACACAGCCCGGGATCAAATAGTCATTATGGAAATAGAGCAGATATGGTTAAAGGCAGCAGCGCACAGTACTCTGGGCTCCCAGAATAAACTTCCTTACATAATGTGTAAAAACCTCCCCCAAACTCCCTCAGCTTCTCTTGGCAGAACAGCTGATTTCTACCAAGAGGAAATATTCCACCATCCGAGATAAGGAGCTCCACTGACAAACATTTCGTCAGTCTTATAATAGCTCTTTTTTTTTTTTTAACTTCCAACATAGAGGTCATTTGTGGCCCTTTCCACTCCACAGAAATGGTAGCTGTGGGAATCAAACTGATGCAGCAAAAATAAAAGATTAATCAACAGAACCGTCTAGCTTACCTGTTTCCCCATCAGGGTCTGATTATTTTGTGGTCATTGAGAAATGATTTATTTGAGCAATATGATCTATTCAGCCCACCTCTTGCTGTGATTTTTTTTTAAAACTTTTTTATTAATTAAAAAACTTAACAAAAGAACATTAAAATATCATTCCATTCTACATATACAATCAGTAATTCTTAATATTATCACATAGTTGCATATTCATCATTTCTTAGAACATTTGCATCGATTTAGAAAAAGAGATAAAAAGACATCAGAAAAAGGAATAAAACGATAATAGAGAAAAAA
>PVIY010043997.1:0-19983 GCA_004026745.1 Myrmecophaga tridactyla
GGCTGTGCTGCCTTGCGCTCTCTCATTTAAGCACCAGCCAATTAAGCCAAACGTCACTCATTGCAGCAGACACGCCTCCTAGCTGACTGCAGATGTAATTGGCAACAGATGAGGTTCACGTACCGTTGGCTTATGTCTGCAGCAACAAGACTAGGTATGCTCACCTGGCCAAGTTGACAACTGAATCTAACTAACACACAGGCCATGGTGGCTCAGCAGGCAGAGTTCTCACCTGCTATGCTGGAGACCCGGGTTCGACTCCCAGTGCCTGCCCATGCAAAAAAAAACAAAAAACAAACAAAAAAAAAACAAAACAAAAAAAAACCAAGGAAACATTTTGGAGAAAGAAAGAGATTCTGAGAAAGCAGAACGACATAGCCACGAGAAACAGAGAGTCTACCAGCCAGTGACCTTTGGAGATGAAGAAGGAAGACCAGGAGAGAAAGCTAGCAGATGATGTTGTGTTCACCATGTGCCTTTCCAGATGAAAGAGAAACCCTGACCGTGTTCACCATGTGCCTTCTCACTTGAGAGAGAAACCCTGAACTTCACTGGCTTCCTTGAACCAAGATATATTTCCTTGGATGCATTAGAATGGACATTTCTATAGACTTGTTTTAATTGGGACATTTTCTCGGCCTTAGAACTGTAAACTAGCAATTTATTAACCCCCCCCCTTTTTTAAAAACCATTCCATTTATGGTATATTGCATTCTGGCAGCTAGCAAACTAGAACACTTTGCCCTTCCAGATAAATTTGGTTATTGGTTTTTCTATTTCTGGAAAGTAAGTTTTTGGGATTTTAATTGGTATTGCATTGAATCTATAAATCAATTTAGGTAGAATTAACATCTTAACTATATTTAGTCTTCCAATCCATGAACATGGTATCCTGTTCTATTTATTTAGGTCTTCTGTGATTTCTTTTAGCAATTTCTTGTAGTTTTCTTTGTATGGGTCTTTTGTATCCTTAGTTAAATTTATTCCTACACATTTTATTCTTTTGGTTGCAATTGTAAATGGAATTTTTTCTTGATTTCCCTCTCAGATTGCTCATTATTAGTGTATAGAAACTCTGCAGATTTTTGAGTGTTGATCTTGTAATCTGCTACTTTGCTGTAGTCATTTATTAACTCTAGCAGTTTTGCTGTGGATTTTTCGTTTTTTTTTTTTTTTTTGACATATAGTATCATATCATTTGCAAACAGTGAGAGTTTTACTTCTTCCTTTCCAATCTGGATGCCTTGTATTTCTTTTTCTTGTCTAATTACTCTGGCTAGAACTTCCAACACAGTGTTGAATAACAATGGTGATAGTAGACATGCTTGTCTTGTTCCTGATCTTAGGGGGGGAGCTTTCAATTTTTCCCCTTTGAGGATGATGTTAGTTGTGGGTTTTTCATATATTCCCTTTATCATGTTGAGAAAGTTCCTTTCTATTCCAATCCTTTGAAGTGTTTTCAACAAGAAAGGATGTTGAATTTGTCAAATGCCTTTTCTGAATCAGTCGAGATGATCATGTGGTTCTTCTGCTTTGATTTGGTGTATTACATTAATGGATTTTCTTATGTTGCATCATCCTTGCATATCTGAAACAAATTCTACTTGGTCATGGTATATAATTCTTTTAATGTATTGCTGGATTCGATTTGCAAGAATTTTGTTGAGGGTTTTTGCATCTATATTCATTAGAGAGATTGGCCTTTAATTTTCCTTTCTTGTTGTGTCTTTGTCTGGCTTTGGTATGAGGGTGATGTTGGCTTCATAGAATGAGTTAGGTAGCCTTCCCTCCTCTTCAAGTTTTTTTTAAGAGTTTGAGCAGGATTGGTGCTAATTCTTTCTTGAATGTTTGGTAGAATTCACATGTGAAGCCATGTGGTCCTGGACTTTTCTTTTTTGAGAGCTTCTTAATGACTGATTCATTGGACATTTCTATAGATTTGCTTTAATTGGGACATTTCCACAGCCTAAAAACTGTTAACTTACAGCTTATTAAATTCCCCCTTTAAAAAGTCATTTCATTTTGGTATATTACATTCCGGCAGCTAGCAAACTGAAACATATGTATATACCACATTTTGTTAGTCTGCTCCTCTGTTGATGGACACTTGGATTGTTTCTGTCTTTTGGCAATTGTGAATAATGCTGCTATGAACATCAGTGTGCAAATATATTCTATTTGTGTCAGCGCTTTTAGCTCTTTTGGCTATATACCGAGTAGTGGTATTGCCGGGTCATAGGGCTACTTGATATTCAGTTTGAAGAACTACCAGCAGTATAACCTGCTACTTTGCTGAATTTGTTTATTAGCTCTTCCATAGTGGCTGTAACATTATACATTCCCACTAGCAGTGCATAAGTGTCCCAATTTCTTCATATCCTCTCCATTTGTAGTTCCCTGTTTGCTTAATGGCAGCCATTCTTATAGGTGTGAGGTGGTACCTCATTGTAGTCTTGGTCAGCATTTCCCTTATAGCTAATGAGAATGAGCTTTGATTCATATGCTTTTGAACTATCTGTATTTGCTCTTCAGAAAATATGTATTCCTATATTTAGCCCATTTTACAATTGAGTTGCTTGTTCTTTTATTGTTGAGTTGTATGATTTCTTTATGTATATAGGATATCAAACCTTTATCCGATGTGTGATTTCCAAATGTTTTATCCCATTGATTTGGCTGCTTCTTTACTTTTTGGCAAAGTCTTTTGATGCACAAAAGCATTTGATTTTGAGGAGTTTCCATTTATCTATTTTTTTTTTGTTTTGTTTGTGCTTTGGATGTAAATTTAGGAAGCTCCCTACTATTACTAGGTCTTGAAGATGTTTCCCCACATTTTCTTCTAGGAGCTTTATGGTACTGGTACTTATATTTAGGTATTTCATCCAATTTGAGTTAATTTTTTGTATACAGTGTAAGGTAAGGGTCCTCTTTCATTCTTTTGGCTATTGATATCCTGTTCTCCCATGCCCACTTATGGAAAAGACTATTTTTTTCACAGTTCATTGAATTTGGGGGCCTTGTCAAAGATCAGTTTATTATAAATTTGGTGGTCTATTTCTGTATTCTTGATTTGATTCCCTTGGTCTATACCTTTATCTTTGTGCCAGTTTCATGCTGTTTTGACCACTGTTGCTTTACAATAAGTTTTAAAATCAGGGAGTGTTGATCCTCCCACTTCATTCTCCTTTTTTAGGATACTTTTAGTCATCTGGGGTTCCTTTCTCTTCCAGATGAATTTGTTAACTAGCTTTTCCAAGTCTTCAAAGTAGGTTGTTGGAATTTTAATTGGTATTGGTTGAATCTGTAGATCAATTTGGGTAGAATTGACATCTTAACTATATTTAGCCTTCCTGCTAGGAATGTCTTTCCACCTGTTTAGATCTTTGACTTCGTTTAGCAACGTTATGTAGTTTTCTGTGTACAAGTCCTTTACATCCCTAGTTAAGTTCATTCCTGGATCCTTGATTCTTTTAGTTGCTATAATTCCTTAATTGACTCCTTGGTTCGTTTTTTTGTCTGTACATAGAAACATTGCTGATTTTTGTACATTAATTTTATAACCTGCTACTTTGCTGAATTTGTTTATTAGCTCAAGTAACTTTGTTGTAGATTTCTCAGGATTTTCCAAGTATAGTATCATGTCATTTGCAAATAATGAAAGTTTTATTTCTTTCTTTCCAATTTGGATGACTTTTATTTCTTTTTCCTGCTTGATTTCTCTAGCTAGAACTTTCTAGTACAATGTTGAATAATAGTGGTGATAGAGGGCATCCTTGTTTTGCTCCTGATCTTAGGGGGATAGCTTTCAGTCTCTCATCATTGAGTATGATGCTGGGTGTGGATTTTTCATACATGCCCTTTATTATATTAAGGAAGTTATCTTTAATTCCTACCTTCTGAATTGTTTTTATCAGAAAGGATGTTGAATTTTATTGAATGCTTTTTCTGCATCAGTTGAGATGATAATGTGCTTTTTCCCTTATGATTTGTTCATGTGCTTATTACATTAACTACTTGTGTTAAGCCATCCTTTCATACCTGGTATAAACCCCACTTGATTATGATGTATAATTCTTTTAATGTGCTGTTGGATTCAGTTTGCTAATATTTTATTGAGAATTTTTGTATCTGTTTTCATTAGGGAGATTGGTCTGTAATTTTCCTTTCTTGTAGTATCTTTACCCGGTTTGGTATTAAAGTGATGTTAACTTCATAAAATCAGTTAGGTAGTGTTCCCTTTTCCTCAAATTTTGGGAAAAGTTTGAGCAGGATTGGTGCTAGGTTTTTTTGGAATGTTTCATAAAATTCCTCTGTGAAGCCATCTGGCCTTGGGCTTTTCTTTGTAGGAAGATTTTTGATGACTAATTGAAACTCTTTAATTGTGATTAGTCTGTTGAGATCTTCTATTTTTTCTTGAGTCAGTGTAGCTTGTTTGTGTGTTTCTGGGAATTTGTCCATTTCATCTAAGTTGTCTAGTTTGATGGCACATAGTCATTCATAGTATCCTTTTAAGATTTAAAAAAAATTTCTTCAGGGTCTATGGTAATGATCCCCCTCTCATTTCTGATTTTGTTTATTTGCATAGTCTCTCTTTTCCTTTGTCAGCCTTGTTAGGGGCCCATCGGTTTTATTGATTTTCTCAAGGAACCAACTTTTGGTTTTATTGATTCTTTCTAACTCTGCTTTAATCTTTGTTATTTCTCTTCTTCTATTTGCTTTGGGGTTAGGTTGCTGTTCTTTCTCAAGTTCCTCTAGATGAGCAGTTAAGTCTTTGATTTTTGCTTTCTTCTTTTTTAATATAAGCATTTAGGGTGATAAATTTCCCTCCCAGTACAGCCTTTGCAGCATCCCATAAGTTCTGATACATTGTATTCTCATTTTCATTCATCTGCAGATAGCTACTCATTTCTCTAGCAATTTCTTCTTTGACCCACGCATTGTTTGAGAGTGTATTACTTAATCTCCATATATTTGTGAAAGTTCTCATTCTTTGGTGATTATTGATTTTCAGCTTCATTACATTGTGATCAGAGAAAGTGCTTTGAATAATTTCAATGTTTTTAAATTTATAAAGCTCTGTTTTGTGCCCAAGCATATGATCTATCCTGGAAAATATTCCATGAGCACTAGAGAAGAATGTTTATCCTGGTGTTTTGGTGTTTAATGACCTCTATATGTCTGTTAGGTCTAATTCATTTATCAAATTGTTTAGATTCTCTCTTTCCTTGTTGATCCTCTATCTGGTTTTTCTGTCTATAGAGGTGAATAGTAAATTGATGTCTCCTACTATTATTGCTGAAACATCTATCACTCCTTTCAGTTTTGCCAATGTCTGTTTCATGTACTTTGGAGCTCCTTTGTTGGGAGCATAGACATTTATGATTGTTATTTGTTCTCTGTTATTTATCTTTTTTTACTAATATATGTAGTGCCCCTTCTTTGTTTCTTATGATGTATTTTCCTTTAAAGTCTATGTTGTCTGATACTAGTATAGCTACTCTTGCTTTCTTTTGGTTACAGCTTGAGTGGATTATCTTCTTCCATCCTTTCACTTTCAATCTATTTGTATCCTTGGGTCTAAAATGAGTCTCTTGTGAGCAACATATAGCTGGATTATATTTCTTAATACATTCTGCTAATCTGTATCTTTTCATTGGTAAGTTTAGTCTGTTGACATTCAAAGTTATTATTATAAAGGTATTTCTTAAATCCACCATCTTATTCTTTGGATTTTATTAGTCAGATCTATACATTCCTTTTCCTCTTTCTCTTTTTATTCTTTAAGTTACCCTTTCTTGTACTCCTCAGTTCTGTGCCCTCTTCCAGACCTCCCTCTCCTGTCTTTTAGTTTTAGCTGGTAGAACTCCCTTTAGTATTTCTTGTAGGGCCATTCTCTTGTTGAAAAATTCTTTCAGCCTTTGTGAAAATTTTAATCTCTTTCAGTTTTAAAGGGCAATTTGGCTGGATAAAGAATTCTTCGGTGGAAGTCTTTCTCTTTCAGGATCTTAAATGTATCATACCACTGACTTCTCTCCTCCATAGTGCCAGTTGAGTAGTCTGAACACAGTCTTATGTGGTTTCCCTTGTATGCAGTAGATTGTTTTTCTCTGGCCAATTTCAGGATTTTCTGCTTTTCTTCAACATTTTACAGACTGATTAGTATGTGTTTTGGGGTTGGTCTATTTGGATTTATTCTACTTGGAGTTTGTTGGGCTTCTTTGATTTGTATATTTATGTCTTTTATAAAGTTTGGGAAGTTTTCCCCCATTATATCCTCCACTAATCTTTCTAGCCCTTTACTTTTCTCTTCTCCTTCTGGGACACTGATGATTCTTATATCTGTATGCTTTGTTTTGTTCATTATTTCCCTGAAATCCAGGTCAAAATTTTCTATTCTTTTTGTTATTTGCTCTTTTGTGTGCTCAAAATCAGTTGTCCTGTCCACGAGTTCTCTTATTCCTTCTTCTGCCTCTTCACATCTGCTGTTGTGTGTCTCTAGTATATTTTTATTTGATCTACAGCATCTTTAATCTCTGTGATATCTGCTATTTTTCTATTTAGTATTTCAAATTTCACTTTATGCTCTTCTAGTGTCTATTTGATCTCCTTTATGTCATTAGCCATCCCACTAATCTTATTTATGTAAAGCTGTATGAACATCTTTGATTATGTGTCCCTAAGTCTTTGTCTCTTCTGGTGTTTTATTTGGTCATTAGGCTCGGCTGTATCCATCTGTGTCTTCATATAGTTAGTGATCTTCTTTTATCTTTGTGGCATGTAAATATCTTGATAAGATTCCTTTGGAAGTTGATTTCCTTCAGTAGTCTAAAGCTTTGTATTTGTGGGATGGTTGTGGAGCAGGATGTGGGGCGTGGGGAGGGACACAACAGTGTGGTGATGGGTTGCGCTGCAGGCATATGCATGAGTTAGGGATGCTATGCTGTTGCCTGTGACTGTGGGGTGCAGGTTGCGGGTTGTGGAGATGTAGTGTGGGGGGTGTGGGGTCAAGATGCAGCTCAAGCAGGCCTTGGAGTGCAGGAGCAGGTCGCAGTGTGGGGTACACAGAGGCATGGTAGGAGGTGGGTTGGGGGCTGAGCAGATGTGCTGGAGGCTGGTATGTGGGCAGGATGCGGGTGGGCGCATGGAGCATGTGGGTCATGGGTATCAGGGTGTGGAGTACAGGGCACATGTGTGTGCAGGGATAGGGGTCCAGGGGGGCCGGGATGTGGATGTGCAAGTGAGCAGGGGTGGGGCACAGGTCGCGAAGGTTGCAGGAAGTGTGTCAGGGGTGAGTGATATCAGGTGGGCGGGGCCCTGGCGTGGGTGCACAGGTGCAGCACTGGGCTGGGGCAGGGGTGTACATGTGTGCCAGGTGGGGGCTATGTGTCAGAGATGCACCAGAGCACCTGCCAGGTTTGGGAGAAGGGCGCTTGTGCTGGGCGGTGAGGCAAGGCTGTGTGTATGTGTGTGGGAGGGGGCAGGGTGGGGTGGGGCGCAGGGGTCAAGAGATTAGTGCACGGAAACGTGGGTGCCTGGTGGGGATGATGTGGCTGTGCACATGTGTTGGTCTGGGGGGCAGGGCACTGGTGTGCCAGTGTGCAGAGCTCAGAGGCAGTGGGGCAGGATTGCGTCTGCATGGGCTGGGGGCAGGTGTACCCAGGATGCACAGGTTAGTGCTTGCCAGAGCTTAAGGGCATAGCATGAGTTGGTGTGGATGCGTGTCTGGGTCTGGGGGTTCTGGATGCTAAAGTGCACGTGTGCTGAACATAAGGGTGGTGGGGCAGGGTTGAGCACCTGTGTGGGCTGGGTGCAGGTGAAGCCTGGGTATGAAGGTGAGTGCCTGCAGCCCGCAAGCGTGGGTGACTGCCTGCAGTGACAGAAAGGGGGAGGTAGGGGTCAAGGGCTGGACATGGGTGCTCGGGTCTCCGGTTCCGTGGGGTGTGAGACTGTGTGCTTCTGCGGAAGAAGTGGATCGGGCTGGGACAGTCTTTTGCACATGTGTGGGTCAGGGGTGTGCAGCAGGGATGTGTGGGGAGTGAGGTCCGGGGAGGGGGTTGCTTGGAGTGTGTTGGGGGTGAGGGTGACAAGGTTCAGGTGCTGGGGTGTGGGAAGAGTTGTGGGGCAGGAAGATGCATGATTTTTTAAGTATGTTGTTGAATTCGATTTGCTAGTATTTTGTTGAGAATTTTTGCATTTATGTTCATTAGGGAGATGAACATTACCTTTCTTATAGCATTTTTACCCAGTTTTGTTATTAGAATGATGTTAGCATCATAAGATGAGTTATATAGTGTTCCTTTTTCCTCAATTTTTTGCAGTATTGTAGGGCTCATTGGCATCCAGTGGAGGTGGATTTCTTGCAGTTTTAACAGAACAAAATCTACAACCTCTTGTATATGTTTGTTACCCATCAACATTATTGTGGCTTTGGCTGTGGCATATTCTCCACCTCCCCAACACTCTGTTCTAGTTTGCTAGCTGCCGGAATGCAACAACACACCAGAGACGGATTTGACTTTTAATAAAAGGGGATTTATTTTGTAGCTCTTCAGAGGAAAGGCAGCTAACTTTCAACTGAGGTTCTTTCTTAGGTGGGAAGGCATAGGGTGATCTCTGCTGGCCTTCTCTCCAGGCCTCTGGGTTCCAACAGCTTTCCCCGGGGTGATTCCTTTCTGCATCTCTAAAGGACTGGGCTGAGCTGTGAGTGCTGAGATGAGGTATGCTGAGCTGCTTGGGCTGTGCTAAGTTGCACTCTCTCATTTAAGCACCAGTCAATTAAGTCAAACATCATTCATTGCAGCAGGCACGCCTCCTGGCCGACTGCAGATATAATCAGCAACAGATGAGGTTCATGTACCATTGGCTCATGTTCACAGCAACAGAACTAGATGCCTTCACCTGGCCAAGTTGACAATTGAATCTAACTACCACACTCTCTAGTATTGGGACATCAAGCTTCCTCACATACTGTATGAAGATTTAAAGTTCTCAATGTATTTTTCAGTTTACTGTAATTTTTTCCCCATGGGAATCTCTGTCTTTAACCATGGAGGTAGTCTTAATTTTTCTCCTTTCTGGCATTTATAGTTTCCTTTATATTCAACCCAGGTGTTCTTGTCTGTAAGATCACCAGAAAGAAAATCTTGAAGGTCTGGTCCATTCTGTAAAAATTCCTTTTTTTCTTCTGACAAGGAACTCAATGCTCTGACTGGACTGCATAAATACTTTCCAAATATTCAGGGCCCTAGTATGTGGGTGGTGCCTCTGCAACATAGAGACATCTTCTCTTTGGATCTAGCAGAGTGGAGGGCCAGTTCCAGTCTTCAATTTTTTACTCATTCTTGTTTTTAAAATAGGCTTTTAGGGCAATACATTTCCCTCTCAGCACTGCCTTTGCTGCATCCTGTAAGTTCTGATATTGTTGTGTTCTCATTACCATTCATCTCCAAATATTTACTGATATCTCTAGAAATTTCTTTTTTTGATCCATTGATTATTGTTGAGTCTCCATGTATTCATGAAAGTTCTGGTTCTTTGGTTATTATCAATTTCCAGCTTCATTCCACTGTGGTCAGAGAAAGTTCTTGGGGTAATTTCAATTTTATTAAATTTATAAAGACCTGTTTTGTGTCCCAGCATATGATCTATCCTGGAGAACATTCCATGAGCACTAGAGATGAATATAAATCCTGTGTTTTGAGGTGTAACTATATATATATATAGTTACATATATTATAGTTACATGTCTGCTAGGTCTAATTCATTTATTGCATTGTTTGAATTCTCTATTTCCTTGTTGATCCTCTGTCTGATTGTTCTATTTATAGTGGAGGGTGTGTATTGAAGTCTCCCACTATTATTATTGAAAATTCTAAAATTCCCTTCAGTTTTGCTAATGGTGCTTCTGGTACTTTGGAGCCCTTGATTGGGAGCATAAGCATTTGTGATTGTTGTTTCTTTTTGGTGAATTTTCCCTTTTATTACTGTGTAGTGCTCTTCTTTGCCTCTTATAATGTCTTTACATTTAAAGTCTATTTTATCTGATACCGGTATAGCTACTTCTGCTTTCTTTCTCTTTTTTCTTTTTAATATTTCTATTGTAAACCTTAACAAAAAACATACAAGCATTCTTCACATGGTGTGCAATCAATGGCTCACAATATCATCACATAGTTGTGTATTCATCACCGTGATCTTTTTTTTTTAACATTTGCATCTCCCTAGTAAAAGAAGTAAAAAAGAAAAACTCATACATATCATACCCCTTACCCCTCCTCTCATTGACCACTAGTATTTCAATCTACTCAATTTATTTGAACTTCGTTCCCCCTATTATTTGTTTATTTTTTATCCATATTTTTAACTCATTTGTCCATACTGTAGAAAAAAAGAGCATCAGACACGGTTTTCACAATCATATAGTCACATTGTATCATTATACAATCATCTTCAAGAAACATGGGTATTGGAACACAGCTCTACAGTTTCAAGTACTTCCTTTTAGCCACTTTAATACACCGTAAACTAAAAATGGAATATCTATATAATGTTTAAGAATAACCTCTTGACTCTGTTTGAAATCTCTCAGCCACTGACATTTTATCTTGTCTCATTTCTCTCTTCCCTGTTTTTGGTCAAGAAGGTTTTCTCAACCCCTTGATGCTGAGTCCCAGCTCATCCCAGGATTTCTATCCCATGTTGCCAGGGAGGTTTACACCCCTGGAAGTCATGTCCTATATGGAGCGGGAAGGGCAGTGAGTTCGCTTCCCTTGTCAGCTTAGAGAGAAAGAGGCCACATCTGAGCAACGAAAGAGGTCCTCTTGGGGTCACTCTTAGGCCTAATTTTAAGTAGACTTAGCCTATCTTTTGTCCTGCTTTCTTTTGGTTACAGCTTTTATAGAACATCTTTTCCAGTCTTTCACTTTCAATCTAATTGTGTCCTTGGGTCTAAGATGCATCTCTTGTAAACATTATATAGATGGATCATATTTTTAAGTCCATTCTACCAATCTGCATCTTTTAATTGGGGAGTGTAGTCCATTAATGTTCAAAGTTATTACTGTAAAAGCAGTTCTTTTTTTTTTCTATTTGTTTGTTTTTTGTTTTTTTTCTTTTTATAAATTCATTTAATTTTTTTTTTTTTTGCATGGGCAGGCACCGGGAATCGAACCCAGGTCTCCAGCATGGCAGGCAAGAACTTTGCCTGCTGAGCCATTGTGGCCCACCCTCGTAAAAGCAGTTCTTGAATCTACCATCTTATCCTTTACTTTTTATTTGCCAGATGTATATATTCTTTTTTTTCCTCTCTCTCTCTCTTTATCCTTTAAATTATGCTTACTGGTATTCTTCAGTTCCATGCCCTCCTCCAGACCTCCCTCTCCTGTCTTTTTTTTTCTTCAACTGAGAGAACTCCCTTCAGTATTTCTTGTAGGGTAAGTCTCTTGTTGACTAGTTCCCTCAATCTTTGTATATCTTTGAAGATTTTAATCACTTCCTCTCTTTTGAAGGACGACTTGGCTGGATATAAGATTCCTGGCTGGAGCCTTTCTCTTTCAGGATATCAAAAATATGATACCACTGCCTTCTTGCCTCCATTGTGCTTGTTGAGTTTTCTAAACTCAGTCTTGGGTGGTTTCTCTTGTATGTAGTAGATTAATTTTCTCATGCTGCTTACAGACCTTTCTACTTCTCTTCAACATTTGACAGTCTGATTAGTATGTGTCTTGGAGTATGCCTATTTGGATTTATTCTATTTGGGGTTTGTTGAAACTCTTTGATTTTCATATTTATGTCTTTCATAAGATTTTAGAAGTTCCCCCCTTTATCTCTTCAACTAATCTCCTCAATCCTTTATTCTTCTCCATCTAGAGATCCAGTTCCATTTTTTTTGCCATTTGTTCTTTTGTGTGCTCTAGTTCAATTATTCTGTTTTCTAGATCGCTGATTCTTCCTTCTGCTTCATTGAATCTGCTATCATGTGTCTCTACTTTATTTCTAATTTGATCTACAGATCTTTCATCCCTGTAAGATCTATTTTTCTATTTAATCTTTTGAATTCTTCTTTATGCTGTTCTAGTGTCTGCTTGATATCCTTTATTTCTTTATAAATATCCTTGTGTAGTTGTTCCATATTCTGTGTCCCCTGTGGGTGTTTTCATTTGGTCAGTTAGCTGAGTTATTTTTGCCTCTATCATCATGTGCTTTGTGATTTTCTGTTGTGTTCAGGGCATTTGATTATTAAGGTTATTTTGCAAGTTAATTTCCTTCACTCATCTAAAGTTTTGTATTTACTTAGGTTTGTGTTGAATGTCCCCTTTTGCACTTGGTTTGTCAGTAATTCCCCACCAAACAAGGCAGATTTCATGTAGGGGGTGCAGTTCTACTTGATGGTCTATTAAAAAAGCTAGGCGGTGGTGCACAGATAGTTCAGTGGCAGAGTGCCCACCTACCATGCAGGAGATCTGGGTTTGACTCCCAGAGCATGTACCCAAAGGAAAAAAAATACCTCAGCAATAATAGGCCCCAATTTCAGAAGGAGATACCCCAAGATCACTATTTGTGGTGCCTGGTGGGCAACTAATCCCAATGCAGGTGCAGCTTTTTCTTTCAGGTGGCTAGGCATGCCTTTGGGCTCTCCACAGGTGCTGCTGGCTGCTGAGCTATGTGGGGATATCTCCTCAGCTAGCTGTTGGGGCAGGCTGGAGCAGAGTGATGGTCCACTTCCTCAGATCTTCACTTCCCTGTGCACCACTGCCTGCCCCCAGTGGGTTTGTGGCCCTTTAGACTTACCCTGCTCTCTCTGTCCCACTTTCCACACATCTTTCTCATCCAGGACAATTCCTATGAAATACTGAAGACCCTCTTCAATCACATATGTCCCATGACTGCTGTCCTGGTCATTTTTTCTGTCCTCCCTCTTGTTCCATGGAGCTTGGGCAAACCCAGCCTATCCTACTCCACCATCTTCTCCTCTCTGTTCTTTACCTGAAATTACTGTTTCCAAGAAATTGGCATGGATTCAAGCTCTCCCTTTCCTTTCCTGTCTTTTGAGAGCTGGGCAGTGAACATCAAAGCTTTCAAGTACTCAGCAGACCATCCAATCCAACCGCTGTTTGAGCTTATAAAGGTGAAGGCCAAGGCCTTAAGAAGTGAAGTTGTTGGGCCAAGATGGGGTTGCTTAGTGTGAGGGCCATGACTTGCCTCCATATTTTCTGACACATACTCCAGAATTCTTTCCATACATCTTGACCCTCACTCTACTCAGTGTCCTTATAGCGGATGGATCACAAGCTTCCCAATAAGTTTTATTTCTTGTTCTCATAGCCTGGGGAAGAAGATCTACCTTTGGATTGCAACAACATGATTGTGCCCAGTAACACGGACTACCTGGACACATGGGAGGTGAGTTCAGCCACCCATCTGGCATCTTCCTGCATCCCAGCTGATGAAGTATGAATGGGAAATTAGAAGAGCTTGAGCTTCTGGCATTCAAACTCACTAGGTTTATCTGCTTGAGACACACACAGGATTTATGGTATGAATTAGGAGTGAACAATTGGTTCTTGGTTGAGTTGCTCAGAGACTCTTGTTAGCTTTAGTTTTGTTTGGGTCATCTCTCTGAGACATTTATTTTTGGGATAAATAATTCAGATTTCCCTTTTTCTTTTTCTCAACCATTTATTTAGTTTTGTTTATTAAAACATGCCACAGCATTATTATAGAAGAGGGAAATCCAGAAAAACATAAAAAGGAAAATAAAAACAATCTATTTTTCATTGTCCCAGTGGTAACCACTATTAACATTTTGTAGTTTTCTTTTAGTTCTTTTTAAAGCATGTTAGAATGATAATTTTGGCAGCCTGGCAACATTCAGATTCAGGAGATGAGAAAAGTGTGGAGGTAGGGTCACCAAGTTAAAAGCCTACTGCCAGGGTCCAGAGTCCATGGGAATCCAGAGGAGATGATTGGTTTGAGAGACTTGTGGGAGTAGAACTGATAAATGGGTGTGGAATGAAGACTGGGAAGATCCACAGATGACTCATGCTTCTAGCGTGGACCACTGAGTGCATATCATCTTGCTAATCAACCTGGGGAGTTAGACAAGAGGCAAGTTGGTGGCATTGAAAGAAAGTGAGCTCAAATTTGAGTTTGCTGAGTTTCCAGCTTAGGTTGAATTCAGGAGATAAGATCCTGGAGCCCTTAGTATGGAATGGATTAGGGATAGCCATGGGAATGTGTATGATCATCCAGGGTGAGTGAGAAGAGAAAGGGGAAGTGCCAGGCAGGGAGGGAATACCTGGGCTAGGCATCCTCCTTCTAGATCTCTATGTTTAAGAAGATTATAATCTAGGTGGAAAGAAAGGTGAGCAAATAAAATTAGCCATGTATTTATTTGCCAAGCATGATAATCAAAATAATAATACCTAAAATGTGTTGAGCATTTGCTAAATTTCAGTCCTTTGCTAAATGTTTCATGTGCATTATTTCACATAACCCTTAAAGTGACCCCATGGTGTAGACAGTGTTCCCCTCATTTTGAAGATGAAGAAATACCTAAGGTTCAATAGGGTCATCTAACTTGCTCAAGGTCTCCCCGCTATTAAGTAATGGAACTGGAAGTAAACCTTGAGTGCAGAAATACTTTGAACAATCAAGCAAAATAAAAAAAAAAAATTTGATGGAGCTAGTTTTAGAAAACTGCAAAGGAGGTGAGGAATATGGATTATCAGAGGAATGGGCAGAACCTACACAATAGAAATAATCCATTGTTCTCTTTGAGGGCATGGAGGACCTGGTGACCACTGGGCTGGTGAAAGCCATCGGGGTGTCAAACTTCAACAAGCAGCAGGTCGAGAGACTTTTGAACAAGCCTAACTTGAGATTCAAGCCAATAACTAACCAGGTGAACTTGAAAACAATGTGAAAATGTTTAATGGATGTGGTTGGCTTTTCTGCCATTAACTCCATATGGCTTTACTGGAAATGAGAGAAAGAGGGAAGCAAGACATATGTATTTTTCTCCACTGGCTGTTAAAAATTGTAACTTAGGGTAACAGTTAGGCAAATGATGGTAAGTAGGCAAGAGAACTTTTTTTTAAGGTTGTGTCTGTTTGGGGGTTGATATTGGAAGGGAAGGATTGAGCTGGAATTTGGATTTCCACTTGCAGTTATGGGGTGAATTACCATGTCCATTCACACATGGTGAAGGGTCCTGGCAGACCCCTCATTAACGATGAAGTTTCCTGTGAAACTCTATCTATATTAGCTAGGGTTCTCTCAAGAAACAGAATCAGAAGGGGAGATCTGTAGAAATAAAATTTATAAAAATGTCTCACATAATTATGGGAATGTAGAGTCCAAGGTCTGTAGGGAAGGCCACAAGCTGGTAACTCTGATGCAAGTCATCAACGAATTCTCAAGAGAGGATGGCTGGCCAACCATGGGAATGTAAGAGTCCAAGGTCTGTAGGGCAGGCTGCAAGCTGGTAACTCCAATGAAGTTCCTCAATGAACTCTCAGGAGAAGCTGGCTGGACAACCATGGGAATGGAAGAGTCCAAAATCTGTAGGGCAGGATATAAAGTTGATGAATCCAGTGAAGGATCTGGACAAACTCCAAAAGAGAGACTCACTGGCTGAAGCAGGAAAAGTCAGTGCCTTTTCTGAATCCTCCTTAAAAGCCTTCCAGTGGTTAGATTAAGCACCACTCATTGCAGAAGACCCTCCCCTTAGCTGATTACAAATGCAACCAGTTGCGGATGCAACCAACGTAATCATGATTTAAGTCCATGAAATGTCCTCATAGCAACAGACTGGCCAGTGCTTGCCTGATCAGATAACTGGGTACTACAACCTGGCCAAGTTGACACATGAACCTGACCATGAGAGTTCACCCCTTGTCAACTTGGCAGCTATACACATCACCTTAAACCATATTTAATCTCTAAATAGAAAACAATAACAGACACATATTTTCCTCACCTAACAATACTCAACTGTCCCATGTACAACTGGAAATGCATTAAATTTCCCCAGAATAGGGTGCAAGTCCTATTCAGTCTTAAACGTGATATCTTAAACTTAAATACTATAACATGAACTAAACAGCATTACCGTCCTCATTTCTGTAACTGATCATGTGGTCGCAGTTCATATTCATCACTACCCATTCCATGTTCCCTTTATGCTCAGCAAGCACTTCAGCTGTCCATGGTTCTTTGCCTGGTGGGGTTACCCAAACTTTCTGTCCTGAAGTTTGAGAGCCATTGGTAGTCCTGCGTGGATTGGGTTGTGGTAGTTTTCCATTGATTTTAATCACAGGGCATGGTAGTACTAAGAAAAGCCCTAGGGGATCTCCTATATGCCAGGAAAACACTTATTTACCACCATTGTATAGATGCAGTCCTAGTTCCCCCTGATAGTCAGGGTCATTCACCTCAGCCAGTAAAGTAATCCCCTTCTTGGCTTGTTGATCCAGGGGTATGAGTAGCCCAAAGTGACCAGTTGGCAGTGTTAGATTCCAGTTCAATGGAATTGTTGTTTCTCCTGATGGAAGCACTCCCCCTTCTGGAACTAAAACCTGTAGACCAGCAGAACTCAAGGTTGCAGGAACAGGAAGCAAAAATTTTCCTAGTGGGATCCCTAGGGGTAATAGTGAATGGTACCACACCCATTTCCACCCCTTGGTTCCTGGACCCATGGATCCTGGCTATGGGAGAAACAGCACCATACAGTGGATGCTGATTCAGAGCATACACAGCCTCCTGGAGAACATCACTCCAGCCTTGCAAGGTAATACCACCTGGTTAGCATCATAATTGAGTTTTCAAAAGGCCATTCCACCATTCTATCAACCCAGCTGCCTCTGGATGATGGGGAACATGGCAAAGACAGGAGTTGCTGAGGAAAGAGGCTGACTGATAGCCACAGAACGGATCATCTTACCACTTGATTATTAAAACCTTCCTCTGCCGAAGTCACCCTCTGATGTGCATTCACATGGGACACAAATATCTTCATGTTTTTAGCCCACTCAGTAAAGTCTATCCACATACTTCTTTCCCAGACCTCTTTGACACCAGTTTCCCAATTATGGTCTTTCCAAGTCCCTGACTATGCAGCCAAACCATTAGCAACAGCCCATGAGTCAGTATATAAATGCACCTCTAGCCAGTTCTCCTTCCAAGCAAAATGAAAAACCAGGTGCATTTCTTGAAGTTCTGCCCACTGGGAGGATTTCCCCTCACCACTGTCCTTCAGGGACATCCTGGAAAGGGGTTGTAGTACTGCAGCTATCCACTTTCAGATGGTACCTGCATATCGTGCTGAACCATCTGTAAACCAGGCCCAAGTTTTCTTTTCCTCAGTCAATTCAATGTAAGGCCATAGCTCTGGTCTGGGAAAGAGAAGGTAATGTGGCAGGAGTGCAGATCATAGACATTTGGGCCACTTCCACATATACCTTACTTGTGCCTTCAGGACCTGCTCTGGCCCTATCTCATATATACCATTTCCATTTTATGATGGAGTGCTGCTGTGCTTGCCCAACTTTGTGGCTTGGTAAGTCAGTCAACACCTAGCTCATGATAGGCAACTGAGGTCTCATGGTACTGTGGTAGCCCATGGTTAAGCGTTCAGTCTCTACGAAGGCCCTGTAGCAGGCCAAAAGTTGTCTCTCAAAAGGAGAGTAGTTATCTGCAGCAGATGGTAAGGCTTTGCTCCAAAATCCTAAAGGTCTGTGTTGTGATTCTCCTATAGGGCCTGCCAAAGGCTCCAGACATCATCTCTATTTGCCACTCACACTTCCAGAACCATTGGATCTGCTGGATCATATGGTCCAAGTGGCAGAGCAGCTGTACAGGAGCCTGGACCTGTCACAGAGTCTCCTCTTTTCAGGTCCCCATTTAAAATTAGTTGCTTTTCTGGTTACTTGATAAATGGGCTGGAGTAGCACACTCAAATGAAGAGTATGTTGTCACCAAACTACAAAGAGACCAACTAGGCCTTGTGCCTCATTTTTAGTCATAAGAGGGGCCAGATGCTGCAACCTATCCTTCACCTTAGAAATGATATCTCAACATGCCCCTACCATTGGACACCTAGAAATTTCACTGAGGGGAAAAGCTCCTGTATTTTTGTTGGATTTATCTCCCATCCTCTGACACACAAATGCCTTACCAATAAGTCTAGAGTAGTTGTAACTTCTTGCTCACTAGGCCCAATCAACATGATATCATCAATATAATGGGCCAGTGTGATGTCTTATTGGTGGGAGAAATGATCAAGGTCCCTGTGGACAAGATTATGACATAGGGCTGGAGAGTTGATATGCTCCTCAGATAGGACAGTGATGTATATTTCTGACCAGGCCAGCTGAAAGCAAACTGTTTCTGGTGGCCCTTACTAACAGCTATTGAGAAAAAAGCATTTGCCAGATCAATAGCTGCATACCAGGTACCAGGGGACATAATGATTTGCTCAAGCAATGATACCGCATCCAGAACAGTAGCTGCAATTGGAGTTACCACTGGTTGAGCTTGTGATAATCCAGTCATCCTCCAAGACCCATCTGCTTTCTGCACAGGCCAAGAAGGAGAATTGAATGGGGATGTGGTGGGAATCACTACCCCTGCATCCTTCAAGTCCTTAAGAGTGGCAGTAATCTCTGCAATCCCTCCAGGAATCCTGGATTGCTTCTGATTTACTATTTTGCTAGGTAGGGGTAGTTCTAGTGGCTTCTGCTTGGCCTTTCTGACCATAATTGCCTTTACTCTACGAGTTAGAGAGCTGGTGTGTGGATTCTGCCTGTTGCTCAGTATCTCCATTCCAATTATGCATTCTGGAAATGGGGAAATAATTACACAACGGGTCCAGGGGCCCATTGGACTCGCTGTGAGACGGACCTGAGCTAAAACTCCATTGATCACCTGGCCTCCATAAGCCCCGACTCTGACTGGTGGTCCAGAGTGACGTTTTGGGTCCCCTGGAATTAATGTCACTTCTGAACCAGTATCTAATAATCCCCGAAATATCTGATCATTTCCTTTTCCCCAATGCATAGTTACCCTGGTAAAAGGCCGTCGGTCTCCTTGGGGAAGACTTAGAGGAAGATTAACAGTATAAATTTGTGGCAGTGTAACAGGTTTCTCCCCCATAGGGACCTGGCCTCCCCTTCATTCAAGGGGCTCTGGGTCTGTAAACTGTTTCAAGTCTGGAAATTGATTAAGGGGCTGTGACTATGTGTTTTTGTAATTCAGGTTAGATTTCTGTTCCCTTGACCTAGAACTCTTTTGTTTATACAGCCCCAACAAGAATTTAGTAGACTGCCCTTCTATCGTATTTCTAGGTACCCCATGATTTACTTGCCAATGCCACAAATCTCTGCGTGTCATATAATTTTGATGCCTTCTTTGAGTTTGCTGTCTATTATTATAGCCGCGTCTACCCTGTCTTTGGTGATTAAGTGCTGCCACTTGGCTTCTGCCAACTCGGGATCCTGTCATCCCCATTGTGTTTAAGGATTCCAGCTCAGTGACAGCAGTTCCTACAGTAATATCTGACCTACAGAGAAGTGCAACCACAGAGCTCTTTAGGGATGATGGTGTAGTCTCACAAATTTATTTCTCACTGTTCTGGTAAAAGGTGCATCCTCTGGACATTCCTGGGGTGTAAGAGCAGTCTTTGCATGATAAATCCACTCTAACATTCCAATCTCTCTAAGCCTCTGGATCCCCTCATCTACATTATACCAGGGCAGTTCTGGCATTTCAACCTCAGGTAATGTTGGCCAGCTTTTGATCCATGTTTCAACCAACCACCCAAACAAGCTGTTAACACCTTTTCTAACTGATTGAGCTATAACATTGAATGCAGAATCTCTGCTTAGTAGGCCCATATCAATAAATTCAGCCTGATCCATCCTTATATTCCTCCCACCATTATCCCACACTCTTAAAATCCATTGCCACACATATTCCCCTGATTTC
>PVIY010043998.1:0-19983 GCA_004026745.1 Myrmecophaga tridactyla
GATGGACCTTGAGAACATTATGCTGAGTGAGACTAGCCAAAAACTAAAGGACAAATACTGTATGGTCTCACTGATATGAACTGACATTAGTGAATAAACTTGGAATATTTTGTTCATAACAGAGACCATCAGGAGATAGAAATAGGGTAAGATATTGGGTAATTGGAACTGAAGGGATACAGACTGTGTAACAGGACTGGATACAAAAACCCAGATATGGACAGCACAATACTACCTAACTGTAATATAATTATGTTAAAACACTGAATGAAGTTGCATGTGAGAATGATAGAGGGAGGAGGGCTGGGGACATAAAAAAAAAGGTAGGAATAAAAAGAAACATCACACTTGATAAAGAGCATATATGAAAAATGCAAAGCTCAAAAACTCAATGGGGAAAGATGGAAAGCTTTCCCTATAAGATCTAGGAAAAGACAAGGATGCCCACTGCCACCTTTGTTATTAATCATTATGCTGAAAGTTCTAGCTAGAGCAATTAGGTAAGAAAAAGAAATAAAATGCATCCAAATTGGAAAGGAAGAAGTAAACTATCATTCTTTGCAGATGACATGATCCTGTATGCAGAAAATCCTGAAAAATCTACAACAAGGCTACTAGAACTAATAAACAAGATCAGCAAAGTGGTGGGATATACTAACAATATGCAAAAATCAGTAGTGTTTCTATACACTAGTAAGGAGCAGTCTCAGGAGGAAATCAAGGAAAAATTTACATTTACAATAGCAATTAAAATAAAATATCTATGAATAAATTTAACCAAGTATGTTGTAGCAGTTAAGTTCAGGTGTCAACTTGGTCTGGTGATATTAACTAGTTGTTCTGCTGCTGTGGACTTAATCATCAGCATGTGAAATTCATCTGTGGCTGGTTACAGCTATGCTCAGGTAAGCCATATGGATATGAGCCAATGGCTTCTGCAATGACTGACAGTTAATTTAATTAGCTGGAGGCTTAAAGAGAGTGCTCTGAAGAAAATTCAGGAATTCAGACCTAGATGTTTGGAGATTCAGAAAGAATCACCCTGGGGAAAGCTTTTGAATCCATGTGCCTTCCCATGTAATAGAGGAACTCAGATGAAAGCCACATGCATTTTATCTGAGGAACTGTAAATTTGTAATTATATAAATTCCCTTTTAAAAAGCCAGTCCATTTCTTGCATATTGCATTCTGGCAGCATTACCAAACTAAAAAAAAGACTTATTCACAGAAAACTAAAAACTATTTCTAAAAGAAATCAAGGGAGACGTAAATTGATGGACAGGCCTACTGTGTTCATGGGTTGGAAGACTGTATATAGTTAAGATGTTAATTTTACCCAAATTGATTTATAGATTCAATGTAATATCTATCCAAATTCCAACAGCTTACTTAGCAGAAATGGAAAAAACAATTATCAAATGTATTTTGGAGGGCAAGGTGGCCTGACTTTAAAGTATATTACAAAGCTACAATAATCAAACAGCATGATACAGGCATAACAATAGAAATATTGATCAATTGAACTGAACTGAAAGTTCAGAAATAGACCTTCTCATCCATGGTCATTTGATTTTTCATAAGGCATCCAAGTCCATTCATCTGGGATATAATGGTATTCTCAGCAAATGGTGCTAGAAGAACTGTATATCTATGTCCAAAAGAATGAAAGATGACCCACATGTCACACTATATAAAAATTAACTCAAAATGGATTGAAACCTGAAACATTAGAGCTTGGCTTCTAAGACCTTACACCCAAAGCACAAACAATGAAAGAAGAAATAAATAAATTGGATCTCCTCAAAACTGAATACTTTTGTGGTGCAAAGGACTTCTTCAAGAAGGTAGAAAGGCAAGATACAATGGGAGAAAATATTTAGAAACCACATATATAATAAGGGTTGTGTAACTAGAATATAAAAAGGAATTCTGTAACTCAGCAATAAAAGGACAAACAATTTGATTTTAAAATGGGCAAAGGACATGAATAGAGACTTTTCCAAAGAAGAAATACAAATAGCTGAAAAAGCACATGAAAAGATGATCAACATTACTATTAGGGAAATGCAAATTCAAAGCCATGAAATATCATTTCATGCATTCTAGAATGACCATTGTGAAAAAAAAAAACAAAGCAGATAACTTCAAATGCTAGAAAGGATGGGGAGAAATAGGAACACTTATTCACTGGTGGTAGGAATGTAAAATGATGCAGACACTTTGGAACCTAAGTATAAGATTGCCACATGATCCAGCAATCCTGTTACAGGATATATATACACAGAAGAACTGAAAGTAGGTACTTGAATAGATACTTGCACACTGATTTTATATCAGTATTATTCATGATTCCCAGTAGATTGAAACAGCCCAAGTGTCTATCAACTGATGAGTGGCTTTGAAAAAAATATGGTGTATACATATGATGGATTATTATTCAGCTTTAAGAATGAATGAAGCCCTGAGGCATGCCATAACATAGACTGCCTTGAGGACATTATGTTGAGTGAAATAAGCCAGGCACAGAAGCACAAATATTATATTGCCCCAGTAAAATGAACTAATTATAATGAGCAAACTCTAGGAGTAAATATCTAGAATATAGGTTCACATGACACAGAAAGAGGGTAGAGAATGGGCAGATGATGTTTAAGGTATGCAGAATGTTTAATAAACTTTATTGTAAATGTTCAGAAATGGATAAAGAGGATGGTAACACAATACTGTAAGTATAATTAACAATGCTGAGTGAGAGTATGGTTGAAAGGTGAAGTCTAGGGTTATCTATCACTAAAAGGAAAACTAGAGGATAAATCTTGGGACTGTATTACACAGTGAAACCTATTGTGGATGATGATCATTGTTAATTGTACAAATATAAGAAACTTCTTACACGAACTAGAACAAATGTATGTCATTCTTACAAGATGTTAATAATCTGGTGGTATATGGGAAAATACAATTAATGCAAACTAAGGACTGTAGTTAACAGAAATATTGCAATATGTTTCATCAATTGTAACAAGGTATTATACCAAAGCTGAACATCAACAACAGGGAGTTATAAGGTGTATGGGATTTAATTGTGGAGAAATGAAGATGTTCTCATATTGATTGTGGTGGTTAAATGCATGACTATGTGCTTATACCAACAGCCATTGATTGTATGCTTGGATGGATTTTATGATGTATAAATAAAACTTAAAAAATGCTAAAGGAAGTTCTTAGTTTGAAAGGAAGGAAACTAAAGAATTGATCAAAGTCATATGAAGAAATAAAGATGTTTGGTGAAGGTAACAACATGGATAAATATAAATACTCTGTTTTATTTGTTACTCCACATTTTTACTTCTTCCAGGATCTTCTCTGCAAGTGCATAAAAAGTAATAAAAAATCAATGGTTTGAGGCTCATAGTGTATAAAAGTGAAATTTTTGAAAAAATCTATGTAAAGATGGGGAGAGGGATAGAGAGACATAACTTATGTGTGTTGTTGAAGTTAAGTTGGTATTAAGCCAAGCAAGATTGTTATAGATTTAGGATTTAAAGGTAACACCAAAGGTATCTACAAAGAAATGAATGGAAATAAATGCACAAAAGGAAGTTAGATTGATGCAAATGTTCTAAGAAATTAACATGATGATGAATATATTAAAAAAAGATTGTTCATGTTATATGTTGTTTTGGTTTGATAATAAAAATAAATTTAAATAAAAGTAAATTAGGAAAGATTATAAAGGGTTTGCTGCAAAAATACAACTAAATACAAAAGAAGGCAGTAATGGAAGAATTGAGGGACAGAAAGGACTTACAAAACCAATTAGCAAATGGCAGAAATAAGTCCAGCTTTATCAGTAGTTACTTTAAATGCAAATGGTTAAACTCTCAGTCAAAATAGAGAGATTGGTGGATTGGATAAAAACATAATGACTCAACTATGCCGTTTAAAAAAAACTCACCTGAATTCAAAGCATTGGTTGATTGAAAGTGAAAGGATGGAAATATATATTCTATGCAAATAGTATCTACAGGAGAGCAGGGCTAGCTATACTAATATCAGACAAAATAGGCTTTAAGGGCCAAAGAGGAAGGTATCTGACAAATGAGTCAAAGAGGAAGTCATATTTCTTATATAAGGATCTGTTCAAGGAGAGGTAATGATTATAAATATAACCACATATAGCAACACAGTCCCAAAATATGTGAAGCAAATATTGACAGAACTGAAGGGAGGAATAAAGTTATATATTAGTATTAGAAGACTTCAATACACCACTTTTTAAAAACTTTTTTATTGTATAGTATAACATAAATACAAAGCAAAGAAATTAAAAAGTAATAGTTTTCAAAGCACTCTTCAACAAGAAGTTACAGGACAGATCCCAGAGTTCACCATGGCCTACTATATGATCCTCTCAAATTTTTACTTCTAGCTGCTCCAGAATATAGGATGCTAGAAGGCTTAAATTTTTTTTATCATCACAATTGACTTTTTTCCTTTCCTTTTTTGTGAAAGATAACATATATACAAAAAAGCAATAAATTTCAAAACACAGCACCACAACTAGTTGTAGAACATATTTCAGAGTTTAACATAGGATACAATTCCACAACTTTAGGTTTTTACTTCTAGCTGCTCTGAGATACTGGAGAATAAAAGGAATAACAATTTAAAGATTCAGCATTCACATTCATTTGTTAAATCCTATCTTCTCTGTATAACTCTACTATCACCTTTGATCTTTCCATTCTTCTCTTTAGGGGTGTTTGGGCTATGGCCATTCTAACTTTTTCATGTTGTAGGAGTCTGTCACTAACATGGGGTAGGGAGATGGAACTCTCTGATGTTCTAGAGAGGCTAGGCCTTCTAGATTTCAGGACTTATCTAGTCCCAGGGACCCTTCTGGAGGTCATAGGTTTCTGGAAAGTTACTCTAGCATATTGAACCCTTGTAGAATCTTATATGCTTCCCTAAGTGTTCTTTAGGATTGGCTGGAATGGTTTTGGTTGAGGATGGCAGGTTACAATAGGTTAGCAAGGTCTAACTGAAGCTTACATAAGAGCAACCTGCAGAGCAGCCACTCAAGTCTGTTGAACTCTCTCTGCCATTGATACTTTATTAGTTATACTTCTTTTCCCCATTTTGGTCAAGATGGAATTGTTGATCCCACAGTGCCAGGGCAAGATTCATCCCTGGGAATCATCTCCTATGTCACCAGGGAGACTTTCACCTCTTGATGTCATGTCCCACGTAGGGGGAAGGGCAATAATTTCATTTGCAGAATTGGGCTTAGAGAGAGTGAGGCCACATCTAAGCAACCAAAGAGGTCCTCCAGGAATAACTCATAGGCATACCTGTAGGTAGTCTAAGCTTCTCTGCTACCTACATAAGCTTCACAAGAGTAAACCTCAGGATCAAGGGCATGAGCTATTGATTTCGGTGTCCCTAAAGTTTGATACAGTATCAGGGGACTCCCTGATGGTAAGGTTTAATAGTTCCATAATCTTTCTCCCATCCCTCAAGGGACTTTGTCAATTCTTTTTGATTATCTACTTAACATATTCTAGGATGTACCCAGAAATTACATCAATCTATACAGGATTAAATGACCTCTTTCTCATTTTTGTGCTCCCTGTGTTTGAATTGTTCAAATGAGCTATGCAGACAGGTTGTGTTAGATTATGTGCTAAAGAAAATTTCAGTTCCAGACCTGTGCTAGTTTGAAAGGATGTATGGATGCTAGAAAAGCCATGTTTTAGTCAAAATGCCATTTCATAAAGACAGAATAATCCCTATTCAATACTGTATGTTTGAATCCGTAATTAGATCATCTCTCTGAAGATGTAACTCAATCAAGAGTGGTTGTTATACTGGATTAGGGAAGATGTGTCTCCACCCATTTGGGTAGGTCTTGATTGGTTTACTGGAGCCCTATAAAAGAGGAAACATTTTGGAGAATGAGAGATTCAGAGAGAGCAGAGAATGCTGCAGCACCATGAAGCAGAGAGTCCATGACCCAGTGACCTTTGGAGATGAAGTAGAAAAATGCCTCCCAGGGAGCCTCATGAAACCGGAAGCCAGGAGAGAAAAGTTAGCAGACGATGCCATATTTGCCATGTGCTCTTCCAGCTGAGAGAGAAACCCTGACTGTGTTTGCCATGTGCCTTGTCACTTGAGAGAGAAACCCTGAACTTCAATGGCCTTCTTAAACCAAGTTATCTTTCCCTGGATGTCTTTGATTGACATTTTTATAGACCTGTTTTAATTGGAACATTTTCTCAGCCTTAGAACTGTAAACTAGCAACTTATTAAATTCCCCTTTTTGAAAGCCGTTCTGTTTCTGGTGTATTGCATTCTGGCAGCTAGCACACTAGAACAAGCCCAAATAAATCTTTCTTCCTTTGCTTTCAAAGAGTATATGTGGTTCTAAAACATAGACACTGTCTTTCCCACCCCTGTGATCTGAATTACTTTAATCCCAACCTGATCAGTTTCATTCTTATCTCTAAATATCAGGTTTTTATATATATATATAATACATATGTATCCCTTGATGATTCTTGTCTGAGTCAGCAATTACTGATGGTAATTAGTTATGATTGCTGTCATGGTCAGGGACATGTGTCAACTTGGCCAAGTTGTGGTACCTGTTTATCTGGTTGGGCAAGTGTTGGCCTGTCTGTTGCAATGAGGACATTTCATAGAATTAGATCATGATCACGTCAGCTGCATCCACAGCTGATTCCATTTGTAATCAACCAAAGGGGAGTGTCTCCTACAATGAGTGATTCTTAATCTAATCATGGGAAGCCTTTTAAGGAGGATTCAGAGGAGACAGGTTCCATTCCTGCTTTGGCTGATGAGCCTCTCCTGTGGAGTTCATTGGACCATCCATTGGAGTCATCAGCTTCACAGGCTGCCCTGTGGATTTGGGACTCTGCGTTCCTGTGGTCACGTGAGACACGTTTATAAATTTTATATTTGCAAGTGTTCCCTGTTGATTCTGTTTCTCTAGAGAACCCTAATTAATACAATTGCTGAACAGTCTTCTTACTGTATCATTTCTTCTATATTTCATAATTGGCATTATGTTAGAATGGACTTTTCCTTCTCCCCTGTGTCTCTGTTATCAGTATGAACCCTTATTTTCTAGTACAATAAGATACTAGGTTTATCCTGGAAATACTCTGATAAAGCTGCAGATTCTACAGAGCGCTCATTCCTGATAGTGGGGAATGGTACTTAGAAAACATGATTTAGACATATCTATCATCAATGGGATATAAGTTTTAGGTTCTTTCAATGATTTAAGCTAGTAAAATGTGTATGTGCATGTGTGTGTGTGTGTTAGCTAGGGTTCTCTAGAGAAACAGAATCAGCAGGAAATATCTAGAGATATAAAATTTATAAAAAGTGTCTCATGTAACCATGGGAATAGAGTCCAAGTTCTGTAAGGCAGGCCACAAGTTGGTAACTCTGATGAAGGTGTGTGGTGAACTCTCAGGAGAAGCTGGCTAGACAACTGTAGGAATAGTAGAGTCCAAAATCCATACAGCAAGCTGTGAAGCTGACAACTCCAATGAAGGGTCCTGACACACTCCACAGGAGAGGCTCACTGGCTAAAGCAGTAAGAGAGCTGTCTCTTCGGAATCCTCCTTAAAAGCCTCCAGTGATTAGATTAAATGTCACTCATTGCAGAAGATGCTCCCCTTGACTGATTACAAATGCAATCAGCTGTGCAGGCAGCCAAAGTAATCATGATTTAAGTCCATAAAATGTCCTCTTAGCAACAGACAGTCCAGTACTTGCCCAACTAGACAAATGGGCACAACCACTTGGCCAAGCTCACACACGAACATGATAATGAGAGTCCACCCCTTGTCAGCTTGACAGCTATACACATCACCTTAAACCATACTTAATCTCTAAATATAAAACAATAACAGACACATTTTTTTCCATGACTAACAATACTCAACTGTCCCATGAACAACCAGAAATGAATTACATTTACCCAGATTAGTGTGCAAGTTCTTGGGTATTTTTCATTCTTAAACTTGATATCTTACAACTCAAATAATAAAGCATGAACAAAAAAGCATTACAGTCCTGATTTCTGTAACTGATCACATGGTTATAGTTCATATTTATCACCACTTTCTTCCACTACCCATTCCATGTTTCCTTTACCCTCAGCATGCACTTCAGCTGGTCATGGTTTTTGCCTGGTGGGGTGACCCAAACCTCCATTCCTGAAGTTTCAGACCCATTGGTAGTCTTCCCTGGATTGGGTTGTTGCAGTTTTCCATTGATTTTAATCACAGGGCATGGTAATACTAAGAGATGCCCTAAGGGATCTCCTATATTCCAGGAAAACTCTTCTTTACCTCCATTGTGTAGTTGCAGTCTTTTCCCCCCTGACAATTGAGGTCAACCACCCCAGCCAGTAAAGTAATCCCCTTTTTGGCTTGTTGATTGAGGGGCATGAGTAGCCCAAAGTGACCATGTGGCAGCCTTAGTTTCCAGTTCAATGGAATCATTGCTGTTTCTCCTGGTGGAAACACCAAAGACAAGGTAGATGTGACTATCATAATAGACAGCAGACTCAAAGCAGGAGGCAAAATAATCTGACTCACAGAGATTTGTGGCATTGGCTAGTAAATCATGGGGTACCTAGAAGTACAATAGAGGGGTGGTCTACTAAATTCTTGCTTGAACTATATAAACAAAAATGTTCTAGGTCAAGTGAACAGAAGTCTAACTCAAGCTACAAAAACAGAGTCATGGGCCCTTAATGAATTTCCAGACTTGAGACAGTTTACAGACCCAGAGTCCCTTGAATTAGGGGGAGGCCAGGTCCCTTTGGGGGAAGACCCTCTTATACTGCTACAAATTTATCTTTTTATGTTAATCTTCCTCCAAGCCTCCCCCAAGGAGACAATGGCATTTTATCAGGGTAACTGTGCTTTGGGGAAAAGGAAATAATCAGATATTTTGGGGATTATTAGATACTGGTTCAGAAGTGACACTAATTCCAGCGGACCCAAAACGTCACTTTGGTCCACAGGTCAGAGTGGGGGCTTACGGAAGTCAGATGATTAATGGAGTGTTAGCTCAGGTCCATCTCACAGTGGGTCCAGTGGGCCCAGACCCATTCTGCAGTTATTTCTCCAGTTCTAGAATGCATAATTGGAATAGACATAATGAGCAACTGGTAGAATCCCCACATTGGCTCTCTAACTCATGCAGTGAAGGCTATTATGGTAGGAAAGGCCAAGTGGAAACCACTAGAACTGCTCCTACCAAGCAAAATAGTAAATCAGAAGCAATATCGGATTCCTGGAGGGATTGCAGAGATTACTGCCACTCTTAAGGACTTGAAGGATGTAGCGGTGGTGATTCCCACCATGTTCCCATTCAGCTCTCCTATATGGCCTGTGGAGAAAACAGATGGGTCTTGGAGGATGACAGTGGATTATAGTAAGCTCAACCAGGTGGTAACTCCAATTGCACCTGCTCTTCCAAATCTGGTATAATTGCTTGAGCATCCCCTGGTACCTAGTATGCAGCTATTGATCTGGCAAACGTTTTTTTCTCAATAGCTATTAGTAAGGACCACCAGAAACCGTTTGCCTTCACCTAGCAAGGTCAGCAATATACTTTCACTGTCCTACCTCAGGAGTATATCAACTTTCCAGCCCTATGTCATAATCTTGTCTTCAGGGAACTTGATCATTTCTCCCTCCCACAAGACATCACACTGGTCCATTATACTGATGATATCATGTTGATTGGACCTAGTGAGCAAGAAATAGCAACTACTCTAGATTTACTAGTAAGGCATTTATGTGTCAGAGGATGGGAGATAAATCCAACAAAAATACAAGGGCCTTCCACCTCAGTGAAATTTCTAGGTGTCCAGTGGTGTGGACATGTCAAAATACCCTTTCTAAGGTGAAAGATAGTTTGCTGCATCTGGCCCTCCTGTGACCAAAAACAGGGCAAACACCTAGTTGGTCTCTTTGGATTTTGGCAACAATGTATTCCTTATTTGGATGTGCTACTCCAGCCCATTTATCTAGTGACCAGAAAAGCAGCTAATTTTCAGTGGGGACCTGAGCAAGAGGAGGCTCTATGACAGGTCCAGACTGCTGTACAAGCAACTTTGCCACTTGCACCATATAATCCAGCAGAGTGTGCATTGTGTATGAGTTCATTCACTGATATCTCTACTTTCAACTCAATTTCACAGGATTATTTCTAGTCCCCATTCTACATTTGATTCTTCATTTTCCAAGAGTCTGAAATTTGGCCCTAGCACCATCAATCTGTTTATCCATTTGTTCAGTCCTGCAGAACACAGTAAGTAGTTTGAGAATTTCTACATATATCACTGCAAAAACCCAAGCCTTTGTTATGTTCAAGATGAGTTTGCAGGCCTGGTAAACAAGAAATCAGGATTTGTGGGATGATTTTATGAGTGAATCATTATATAAAAATTCCTTTTTGCTTTCTGGAATGTTGGACTATATAGGTGTGGGGAAAATGGCTGGAGGCCAGAACGTTTCCATAATGCAGATACCTCGGAACACCAGGTCCTGCCAGGGTGGAACACTGTCCTGGCAAGCACATGGTTGTTTGCAGAAGGAAATATTCTGAATTTTGTATGGCACACCTGAGATTAAGGTTGATGCGGCATTTCAGGCAAAAAAACTTACTAAGAACCTTGAAAGATACTTTCTGTTTTGAAGCTTCTTAATAAATATGATGAGGAACTCAGTGGTGAGGTTCTCAGTCCTTGAGACTGTGAGTCTTCTGTTCCCATCTTTAAATCTTTTGTGTTGCTTTTTCCTAAATTCTGCCTCACTTTCCATTCAATCTCACCCTTTGTTGAGCTGTACTCAGCAGACAGGGAAATACCTGAGATCTCTGAATTGTAGTTCAGCTGCCTTGATATCTGAAATGAATGTAAAAAGCCCTTATCCTGTCTGTGCCTTTGTGATTGTAAGAGCTGATCATTTTCTTGTAGAAGGCCTTAATGCTAATGAATTTGGCCATTAACTACTTCTTCCTTTTAGTTTACTCCTTTAGTATTGAAGTGATAGCTCTGCCTCCCTTCTTTTCAACATATGTTCTCCCATTGAAATGATCATGATAACAATCATCTTCTTTTGTGTTTTGAACTTACTATCTGAAATGACATCATTTCCCCTTGCTAAAATCCTTAAAAACCCTGGACCTTCTAAACTTGGGGAGACAAATTTTGGGCCATTAGGCTGTACCCTCTCCTGCTACATATGTAGTAATAAACTCTTCCTCTCTTTGAAACCCCAGTGTCTCAGGAATTGGTTATTGAGTGCATTGGGCAGAAGAATTCACAGTCTTTGTCTGGTAACAATTTGGTGACCATAAAGGGACAGATATTCAAATCTCTGGAGCCCCAGTAGAGCATGTGAGCCTGGCAACTGAGCCTTTTTCAGCTACTGGACTGAATTTAGTCTGGTGTCTTGGTCACCAGATTTTCTCTGTTCTGCTGGCACTCCAGAGACTTTTGGTGCCTTGAAAAGCTTCAAAAAGAGAAACCATTTTGGTTCCAGATCCAGACATCTAACTGGGTAAGTGGGTCATCAGGGTAAAAATGGATTGGGGAGTAAATAGGTGGTTCAAGTCCCATTGACCTAGGCCAGGGTCATGCTTCCACAATGATCCCTTTGCTCTGACCTCTACACCTTCTGATTTTGGGTACCATACTATGCAGCATTTGGAGCCATGTAATCTAACTATAAATTAGTGTCTCACTGGATGAGTGGGTCACCAGGGTAAAAATGGATTGGGGAGAAAATAGGCAGTTCAAATCCCCTTGATCTAGGCCAGGTCATGCTTCCAGAACAATCCCCTTTGCTCTGACCCCTACAGCTTATGTTTTTGGATTTCATTCTGTACAGGATCTGAAGCCCTGACCTAATCTCACTATTGACTGATGCTTAATGAAATTAAGTAGGCCTGTTTAAGTGTTAACTGTTGTGTTACCTGGATATTGGTTAATTGTTAAATTGGTGTTATAAGTGTTTTGTGCCTGTTCAATTGTTAATTGATGTATTCAGCGTGTGTTCTGTACAGCATTTGAGGCCCTGGCCTAAGTTTGTCTGTTAACTATACTCTAAAAAATGAATAATACAACAATTAATTAATATGAAATGAGTTAATTAGGCATGTTTAAATGCTAGCCAGTATGTTACCTGGTTATAGTAGCAGTTAATGTCTGTTTTAAGCATTTAAAGCATGTTTGTTAGCTGGTGCGTTCAGTCTAGTTACCAATTGATGTGTTCTTGCATTTGTATTGGTCAAATGCTCATAACTGGTTGCTTTTACAAATTTGGGCTGTATTGATAATTGAAAAGATTTTGGTTATGAGTATAAAAAAGATTTTATTTCTGTAACATGATTTGCCTTAATATGATTTAAAATGAAAATACTACTATTATAGTTAAAGCCAAAGATATTACAGTTAGAATTGTTCTGAAAAAAATAGAAATGGAATGAGAAAATATATTAAATCCTTTATTTGTTCCTTTCAAAAGGATTTCTGTGTTCTGATTTTTGAGTAACTAATTTTCTACTTGTGCTGCATGCATTTTCAATGTATAATCTCATACCTCTAGATAGTAATAGCAAATTAATAAGAAATTCCTAAGCTCTATTTGAACTGCTTAGAAATAATTAGGTGCCTATTTGTTAGTTCTGAAGTAAAAGAGTAAGAAGGGAAAAAACTCTCTGAATGGCAAGATTCAAAACCTTAGTTTTGTAATTACTGTAAACAAACTGGGACATTATAAAGAAACTGTTCCTGGAATTTCCTTAAGGCAGCAGAAAACTGCCAAAGCCTGCTTCTGGAAAAAGAAAAGACCTTTTCCAGTGGCCATGGTCATAGCTTTTAGTAAAATAAATCTAATAATTGGAAATAGTTAAAAGAAGAGCACAGGAACTCTCAATTCCATGGCATAGGAACTTTCAATTCCATGGCCCACACCTAGAACTTTCAAATCCAAACCCAGCAAGCTGGATATCGTTCTGTCTGTGCAACCAATTCCTGCTCTAAGACCCAAACACCTAAAGCAGGTATGGATGAGGGCAATGCACAGAAAGATATGGGAAGATGTGTTTTAGAATAATTTTTTTACTGGGCCTGGAGATTAGAGATGTTAAGCATAAAAAATGTTATAAAATACATGCAAAAATAAAATAAATAAATAAATAAAATAAAAGGGTGGTGTGATGGTGGCTCAGTGGCAGAGTTCTTGCTTGCCATGCCAGAGACCTGGGTTCAATTCCCAGTGCCTGCCTGTGCAAAAGAAAAGAAAAGAAAAGAAAAATGCTATAAAATAGGCTACATTTGTTAATATTGTCTTTGCAGTGGTAATAATCAAATCATTATTAATATATAAATAATCTTGGGATAGGAATAACTGAATAAAATCTTATTGGCAAATTTCAGTAAGTAAAATGAAAGATCTTTGAGAGATAAGGAAATGTTTCCCTGGATTTAGACTTGGGACAAAATAAGTAATTGTGTATATTTTCTAGAACCTGATAGTCAACATTTTTTACAATCATAGGTATTTTAAAATATTATGAAAACAGATTTTTTCAACCTTTGATAAAAGGAATTTTATGATAAATTTTGAATCAAACAAATGCAATTTTATTCTGCTTGGGTGTGTTCTTCCTAAATCTCTATACACTTACTGATAAATTAAGCTAGTATTGTAAATATATTCTTCAAATTCCTTTTAAAATACCTTAACTAGATAGGTTAGGTTACATGAACTGAGCAAGGCATCTGGTAATAATAACATATATAAAGTATAAAAAATTAAAATATGCTAATGCTTCAAACATTTTATTTAAGAAATCAGTTAAGTTTAGTAAGAAATGTAAATGGATTTTTTATAACTTTGATTACCTGAATTTCAAAGAATCTGGCTTTTGGTTACCTAACCATTTGTTATCTTAGTATATGAAAGAATCTGAATTTGTAGGGGATTTGTTAATGTCAATCAGAGTATTTCTGTGAGTAAATGCTATCATAAATAGAGAAAACCTAATTCTTAGCTTAAAAGAGTTTATATTCTAGTTAGAATATACTTGTACCAAGGTATAGTGTAAAATAGTCATAATGAAGGAAAAAAAATGCTGGAAGAATTTAAAAAGCAGAAAGTCCTAAAAAGTCCTCACAGATGACACATGTAAAACTTTAAATAAGGAAATAGCATTTAAACAAAAAGAACTCTGAACTAGTTTTTAGAAACTTAACTTAATTTTGTGAAATAACACATTCCTGGCATTATTAGCAGTTGAGAAAAATTTGAGGGTTTTTTCCTGGATATAAATCCCTTAAATATCAAAAAGCTGATTATCCTTCAAACTCGGGGCTTTCCTGACCTTTGAAGGTAGTGCTGAATTGGACTGAGATTTTAGGTATATTATAAAGTAAGCATTTGTGTTTTCTTTTTTTTTTTTTTTTTACATGGGCAGGCACTGGGAATCGAACCTGGCATCGCAGGCAAGAATCCTCTGGCATCGCAGGCAAGCATTCCTGCCTGCTGAGCCAGCATGGCCCAGCATTTGTGTTTTCTGAGTATAAAGTATATAAATGCTTGGCTGTGTTCTAAAACCAAGCATAAATTTCTTCCTTCTTCCATTATTTTATAGTATCTCTGTCTCTTTCCCCTTCATGAATACTGTTATTGGAAGGAAGTATGGAGGTTCAAAAGCTTTGTGTATCATATGTTTAATAAGAGGAAGTTTTTTATTAAGCTGAGTTTTCATACAAAACTAAAGTTTAGTTTTCTCCATGTTAAAATAATGTGGACCTCAGAATAATGTCCTTGTTGATGTTTATGTTAGCATTATCCTTTCTTTCAGGAGACAAGTCTTCTCACTGTTAAGGAAAAATTGTTACAAACAGTTTATTCTTTTGCCTTACATAAATAAGGTACTAAAATAGTTTAACTTGTTGCAGTGAGGTGTTTGGGAAGAATTAAAGTAGTTAAAAGGAATTTTATATCCTGTTTCTGGTTAAATTTGTACAGGTAAAATATTATTCATATACTTAGAGATTGTATAGACACCTAAAACTTTTATATTGCTCTCACTGTTGATGTTATATGGCCTGATACTAATCTGTATGATGTTAAGCAATGGTATGATGGTTTTTTTTCAGTTATTCTAAAAAGGCTACAGATTATAAAAACTGCCAAGTTGTCAGTTGCACTACTTTGCTCTACTACTAAAAGTACAAGTGCTCAACTTTATTTTTTAACTAAAAAGGATATTTATTAAAATACAAGATATTACAAGGATGCATTAGGTAATGGTCCTAAAGAGCTGGGTGTTGATAAGTGCATGGTGTGTGGCTGTTGGGACTAGGAAAGTCCTCTGCTCAATCAGCCACACATACATCTGCCCTGTCAAGGAAGATGTATTAAGGTTAGATTGGTTGGATCTAAGCTATGCTGTGCTCAACTTTAAAAGAAAGGTTGAACAAATGTATATGCTATATTTTATCTGTTAAATAGCAGAACTCTGGTAAATGTATAAAAGTGAAACAGAACAAAACCTCTATGGTTTCTTAATATAAAACAACTGTCTAATTTTTTTTATGTTTGAAAGAAGCTTTATTTAAGCTCAGGTTGTAAACATTAACTGTTCATCATTAAATTCTGACGTGCACTACTCTCTGTATATAGCCCAGTAGCTCCCTGGAACTTTAAGTGTCTGCATGACACCTGAAACTCAAATTTGGTTCTCCAACTCTAAAAGTTAGCATGGGTCCACACAGCAATGGTTAAAAAAAAAACTGAAAAATATCAAACTACAATTAAAAACGTGATGAAACTGATCTGGTAAAACTAAGGTAAACCTTTGATTGTACACCATGTGTGGAATATTTGAATGTTAAGAATGTTAAGAATCAATTCCCAGTGCCTGTCCAAGCAAAAAAAAAGAATGTATGTACTTTCACATTGTTGTATCAATAAAAATTAAAACAAAAAACTAAGGTAAAGAATAATATTGTTGGGGGCCAAGATGGTAGCTTAGCAATGTGCGCATTTTAGTTCATCCTCCAGAACAACTACTAAATAACCAGAAACAGTACAGAACAGCTCGTGGAGTCACGTCAGTGACCGGACACACAGCGTATCCCAGTCTGGACCAGCTGGACCGGCTGCAAGCCTCCCCAAAACCATGAGTTCCCCAAGCCATGGTGGCTGGCACTTAGCACCCCTCCCCCACAGGCAGCTTCCCAGAGGGAAAGGAAAGAGACTCTAAACCTGGTCAAGACAGAGTTTGCTCACTGGGTTCACAGAAAAAGAGGAAAGGGGAGGAAATGGAGGTTTTAGTGGCTGTGTTTCTATGGAGACTTAGCAGCCTCTGGATTCAGCAGCAGGACTTCTCGGGCTGCAACTGCCCCAGGCATAGGCAGAAACAGGCTGGGTTCAGGGCTGTCTCCCAACTGTGCCTTCCCCAGGGGAGGGGTGAAGCCCAACTCAGGTGGAATCTCTCTCTCAAGGAATTCAGACCCCAGGGCTTGGCAATTTGAAGCCATTAAAACCATCCTGCAACCTCTCCTCCATCTCCACCATGACCCCAGCAGGGAGAGTCTTCCAAAGTTAAAAGTGCCACAACATCTTTTGTTGGTGCCACCAGCAGGCAGATGCGCCACATACTGGGCAGGATAAGAAAAACAGAGCCCAGAGACTTCACAGGAAAGTCTTTTAACCTGCTGGGTCTCACCCTCAGGGAAAACTGATGCAGGTGACTCCTTCCCTCTGATAGGAGGCCAGTTCAATCTGGGAAAACCTGGCTGGAGTCTATAATACCTAGACCCTCCTAAGGGTGGTGGGGGGGAAAAGCACCATACAAGCAGGGCAAGAAACAAGAAAACAAGAACTGAAAAATTATCCTCTGTTAAACAAAACCTAAGCTAGAGGTCCAGAAAAAGCTAACTGAAGGTCAAAGAACAGATAAACAACAAATTCATCTAGCAAGAAAACCCTAGGTAAGAGAAGTGAAAGCAATCTCCAGAATAAGCTAATTAAGGTAATTAAATGTCTAGACGCCAGCAAAAAGTAATAAATCACACCAGGAAAATTGAAGATATGGCCCAGTCAAAGGAACAAACCAATAGTTCAAATGAGATACAAGAGCTGAAATAACTAATTCAGAATGTATGAACAGACATGGAAAGCCTCATCAAAAACCAAATCAATGAATTGAGGGAGGATATGAAGAAGGCAAGGAATGAACAAAAAGAAGAAATGGAAAATCTGAAAAAACAAATCACGGAACTTATGGGGATGAAAGCTACAGTAGAAGAGATGAAAAAAACAATGGAAACCTACAATGGTAGATTTCAAGAGACAGAGGTTAGGATTAGTGAACTGGAGGAAGGAACACCTGAAATCCGAAAAGATACAGAAACTATAGGGAAAAAATGGAAAAATATGAGCAGGGACTAAGGGAATTGAATGATAATATGAAGCACACAAATATACGTGTTGTGGGTGTCACAGAAGGAGAAAAGAAGGGAAAAGGAGGAGAAAAACTAATGGAAGAAATTATCACTGAAAATTTCCCAACTCTTACAAAAGACCTAAAATTACAGATCCAAGAAGTGCAGCATACCCCAAAGAGAATAGATCCAAATAGACATTCTCCAAGACACTTACTAGTCAGAATGTCAGAGGTCAAAGAGAAAGGGAGGATCTTGAAAGCAGCAAGAGAAAAGCAATCCATCACATACAAGGGAAACCCAATAAGACTATATGTAGATTTCTCAGCAGAAACCATGGAGGTGAGAAGACAGTGGGATGATATATTTAAATTACTAAAAGAGAAAAACTGCCAACCAAGAATTCTATACCCAGCCAAATTGTCCTTCAAAAATGAGGGAGAAATTAAAACATTTTCAGACAAAAAATCACTGAGAGAATTTGTGACCAAGAGACCAGCTCTGCAAGAAATACTAAAGGAAGCACTACAGACAGATATGAAAAGACAGAAGAGAGAGGTGTGGAGAAGAGTGTAGAAAGAAGGAAAATTAGATATGACATATAAAATACAAAAGACAAAATGGTAGAGGAAAGTACTATCCAAACAGTAATAACACTAAATGTTAATGGATTGAACTCCTCAATCAAAAGACATAGACTGGCAGAATGGATTAAAAAACAGGATCCTTCTATATGCTGTCTACAGGAAACACATCTTAGACACAAAGATAAACATAGGCTGAAAGTGAAAGGTTGGGAAAGCTATTTCATGCAAATAACAACCAGAAAAGAGCAGGAGTAGCTATACGAATATCCAACAAATTAGACTTCAAATGTAAAACAGTTAAAAGAGACAAAGAAGGATACTATGTACTAATAAAAGGAACAATTCAACATGAAGACATAACAATCATAAATATTTATGCACTGAACCAGAATGCCCCAAAATACATGAGGCAAACACTGCAAACACTGAAAAAGGAAATAGACACATCTACTATAATAGTTGGAAACTTCAATTCCCCATTCTCATCAATGGACAGAACATCTAGACAGAGGATCAATAAAGAAACAGAGAATTTGAATATTATAATAAATGAGCTAGACTTAACAGACATTTATAGGATATTACACCCCACAGCAGCAGGATACATATTTTCCTCAAGTGCTCATGGATCATTCTCAAAGATAGACCATATGCTGGGTCACAAAGCAAGTCTCAACAAATTTAAAAAGATTGAAATCATACAAAACACTTTCTCAGATCATAAGGGAATGAAGTTGGAAATCAATAATAGGCAAAGCGCCAGAAAAATACACAAATATGTGGAGGCTCAACAACACACTCTTAAACAACCAGTGGGTCAAGGAAGAAATTACAAGAGAAATCAGTAAATATCTCGAGGCATATGAAAATGAAAACACAACATATCAAAACTTATGGGATGCAGCAAAGGCAGTGCTAAGAGGGAAATTTATTGCCCTAGATGCCTATATCAAAAAAAGAAGAAAGGGCAAAAATACAGGAATTAACTGTCCACTTGGAAGAACTGGAGAAAGAACAGCAAACTAACCCCAAAGCAAGCAAAAGGAAAGAAATAACAAAGATTAGAGCAGAAATAAATGAAATTGAGAACAAGAAAACAATTGAGAAAATCAATAAAACCAGAAGTTGGTTCTATGAGAAAATCAATAAGATTGATGGGCCCTTAGCAAGATTGACAAAAAGAAGAAGAGAGAGGTTGCAAATAAATAAGATCAGAAATGGAAGAGGAGACATAACCACTGACCCTACAGAAATAAAGAAGGCATTAACAGGACACTATGAACAGCTTTATGCCAATAAATACAACAATGTAGATGAAATGGACAACTTCCTAGAAAGGCATGAACAACCAACTTTGACTCAAGATGAAATAGATGACCTCAACAAACCAATCACAAGTAAAGAAATTGAATCAGTCATTAAAAAGCTTCCCAAAAAGAAAAGTTCAGGACCAGATGGCTTCACATGTGAATTCTACCAAACATTCCAGAAAGAATTAGTACCAATCCTGATCAAACTCTTCAAAAAAAATTGGAGAGGAGGGAAAGCTACCTAATTCATTCTATGAAGCCAACATCACCCTCATACCAAAACCAGGCAAAGATATTACAAAAAAAGAAAACTACAGACCAATCTCTCTAATGAATATAGATGCAAAAATCCTCAACAAAATTCTAGCAAATTATGCTGGTTTGAACAGAAGTATGCCCCCTAAGAAAAGCCATGTTTTGATATAAAACCCATTCCTTAAAGGTAGAATAATCTGTATTCAATACTGTATGTTTGAAACTGTAATGAGATCATCTCCCTGGATGATGTGATTTAGTCAAGAGTTGTTAAATTGGATTAAGGGATGACATGTCTCCACCCATTTGAGTGGGT
>PVIY010043999.1:0-19985 GCA_004026745.1 Myrmecophaga tridactyla
TTTATCTGATGTGTCATTTCCAAATATTGTCTCCCATTGTGTAGGCTGTCTTTTTACTTTCTTGACGAAGTTCTTTGATGCACAAAAGTGTTTAATTTTGAGGAGCTCCCATTTCTTTCTTTCTTTCTTCAGTGCTCTTGCTTTGGGTGTAAGGTCTATAAAACCACCTCCAATTATAAGATTTATTAGATATTTCCCTACATTTTCCTCTGTTTTATGTTCTTAGACCTAATGTTTAGATCTTTGATCCACTTTGAGTTAACTTTTGTATAGCGTGTGAGATATGGGTCCTCTTTCATTCTTTTGCATATGGATATCCAGTTCTCTAGGCACCATTTATTGAAGAGACAGTTCTGTCCCAGGTGAATTGGCTTGACTGCCTTATCAAAGATCAAATGTCCATAGATGAGAAAGTCTATATCTGAACACTCTATTCGATTCCATTGGTCAATGTATCTATCTTTATGCCAGTACAATGCTGTTTTGACCAGTGTGACTTCATAATATGCCTTAAAGTCAGGTAGTGTGAGACCTCCAGGTCGCTTTTTCCCCTCAAGATACTTTTAGCAATTCGGGGCACCCTGCCCTTCCAGATAAATTTGCTTATTGATTTTTCTATTCCTGAAAAGTAAGTTGTTGGGATTTTGATTGGTATTGCATTGAATCTGTAAATCGATTTAGGTAGAATTGACATCTTAACTGTATTTAGTCTTCCAATCCATGAACATGGTATGCCCTTCCATCTATTTAGGTCTTCTGTGATTTCTTTTAACACTTTCTTGCAGTTTCCTTTGTATAGGTCTTTTGTCTCTTTAGTTAAATTTATTCCTAAATATTTTATTACTTTGGTTGCAATTGTAAATGGAATTCGTTTCTTGATTTCCCCCTCAGATTGTTCATTACTAGTGTATAGAAACACTACAGATTTTTGAATGTTTATTTTGCAACCTGACACTTTGCAGTACTTGTTTATTAGCTCTAGTAGTTTTGCTGTGGATTTTTCAGGGTTTTCAACATATACTATCATATCATCTGCAAACAGTGAGAGTTTTACTTCTTCCTTTTCAATTTTGATGCCTTGTATTTCTTTTTCTTGTCTAATTGCTCTGGCTAGAACTTTCAATACAATGTTGAATAACAGTGGTGATAGTGGACATTCTTGTCGTGTTCCTGATCTTAGGGGAAAAGTTTTCAGTTTTTCCCCATTGAGAATGATGTTAGCTGTGGGTTTTTCATCTATTCCCTTTATCATTTTTAGGAAGTTCCCTTCTATTCCTATCCTTTGAAGTGTTTTCAACAGGAAAGGATGCTGAATTTTGTCAAGTGCCTTCTATGCATCAATCGAGACAATCATGTGATTTTTCTGCTTTGATTTGTTGATATCATGTGTTACATTAATTGATTTTGTTATGTTGAACCATCCTTTCATAACTGGGGTGAACCCTACTTGGTCATGATGTATAATTCTTTTAATGTGTTGCTGGATTCGATTTCCTAGAATTTTGTTGAGGATTTTTGCATCTATATTTATTAGAGAGATTGGTCTGAGGTTTTCTTTTTTGTAATGTCTTTGTCTGGTTTTGGTATGAAGGTGATGTTGGCTTCTTAGAATGAGTTAGGTAACTTTCCCTCCTCTTCATTTTTTTGAAACATTTGAGTGGGATTGGTACTTATTCTTTCTGGAATGTTTGGTAGAATACACATGTGAAGCCATCGGGTCCTGGACTTTTTTTGGGGGGAAGCTTTTTAATGACTGATTCAATTTCTTATGATTGCTTTGTTGAGGGCATCTACTTCTTCTCAAGTCAAAGTTGGTTGTTCATACCTTTCTAGGAAGTTGTCCATTTCACCTACATTGTTGCATTTATTAGCATAAAGTTGTTCATAGTATCCTGTTATTACCTCCTTTATTTCTGTGGGGTCAGTGGTTATGTCTCCTCTTCCATTTCTGATCTTATTTATTTGCATCCTCTCTCTTCTTCTTTTTGTCAATCTTGCTAAGGGACCATCAATCTTATTGATTTTCTCATAGAACCAACTTCTGGTTTTATAGATTTTCTCAATTGTTTTCATGTTCTCAATTTCATTTATATCTGCTCTAATCTTTATTATTTCTTTCCTTTGCTTCCTTTGGGGTTAGTTTGCTGTTCTTTCTCCAGTTCTTCCAAGTGGACAGTTGATTCCTGAATTGTTGCCCTTTCTTCTTTTTTGATATAGGCATTTAGGGCAATAAATTTCCCTCTTAGCACTGCCTTTGCTTCATCCCATAAGTTTTGATATGTTGTGTTTTCATTTTCATTTGCCTTGAGATATATACTGATTTCTCTTGTAATTTCTTCCTTGACACACTGGTTGTTTAAGAGTGTGTTGTTGAACCTCCACATATTTGTGAGTTTTCTGGTGCTCTGCCTATTATTGATTTCCAACTTCATTCCTTTATGATCTGAGAAAGTGTTTTGTATGATTTCAATCTTTTTAAACTTATTGAGACTTGCTTTGTGACCCAGCATATGGTCTATCTTTGAGAGTGATCCATGAGCACTTGAAGAAAAGGTTTATTCTGCTGTTGTGAGGTGTAATGTTCTATAAAAATCTGTTAAGTCTAGCTCATTTATTGTGTTATTCAAATTCTCTGCTTCTTTATTGATCCTCTCTCTAGATGTTCTGTTCATTGATGAGAGTGGGGAACTGAAGTCTCCAACTATGATGGTAGATGTGTCTATTTCTCTTTTCAGTGTTTCCACTGTTTGCCTTATGTATTTTGGAGCATTCTGGTTCGATGCATAAATATTTATGATTGTTATGTTTTCATGCTGAATTGTTCCTTTCATTAATACATAGTGTCCTTCTTTGTCTCTTTTAACTGTTTTACATTTGAAGTCTAATTTGTTGGATATTAGTATAGCTACTCCTGCCCTTTTCTGGTTGTTGTTTGCATGATATATCTTCTCCCAATCTTTCACTTTGAACCTATGTTTACTTTGGTTCTAAGTGTATTTCCTGTAGACAGCATATAGAAGGATCCTGTTTTTTAATCCATTCTGCCAGTCTGTGTCTTTTGATTGAGGGGTTTAATCCATTAACATTTAGTGTTATTACTGTACGGGTTGTACTTTCTTCTACCATTTTGCCTTTTGGATTTTATATGTCATATCTAATTTTCCTTCTTTCTACACTCTTCTCCACACCTTTTTCTTCTGTGTTTTCATATCTGTCTCTAGTACTACCTTTAGTATTTCTTGTAGAGCTGGTCTCTTGGTCACAAATTCTCTCAGTGATTTTTTTCTCTGAAATGTTTTAATTTCTCCCTCATTCTCGAAGGACAGTTTTGCTGGGTATAGAATTCTTGGTTGGCAGTTTTTCTCTTTTAGTAATTTAAATATATCATCCCACTGTCTTCTTGCCTCCATGCTTTCTGCTGAGAAATCTACACATAGTCTTACTGAGTTTCCCTTGTATGTGATGGATTGTTTTCTCTTGCTGCTTTTGAGGATCCTCTCTTTCTCTTTGACCTCTGACATTCTGATTAGTAAGTGTCTTGGATTACATCTATTTGGATCTATTCTCTTTGGGGTATGCTGCACTTCTTGGATCTGTAATTTTAAGTCTTTCACAAGAGTTGGGAAACTTTCAGTGGTAATTTCTTCCATTAGTTTTTCTCCTCCTTTTCCCTTCTCTTCTCCTTCTGGGACGCCCACAACACGTATATTTGTGCACTTCATATTATCACTCAATTCCCTGAGTCCCTGCTCATATTTTTCCATTTTTCCCCTATAGTTTCTGTTTCCTTGTCGGATTTCAGTTTTTCTGTCCTCCAGTTCACTAATCCTATCCTCTGTCTCTCGAAATCTACCATTGTAGGTTTCCATTGTTTTTTTCATCTCTTCTACTGTGCCTTTTATTCTCATGAGTTATGTGATTTGTTTTTTCAGACTTTCCATTTCTTCTTTTTGTTCATTCCTTGCCTTCTTCATATCCTCCCTCAATTCAGTGATTTGGCTTTTGATGAGGTTTTCCATGTCTGTTCATATATTCTGAATAAATAGTTTCAGCTCTTGTATCTCATTTGAACTGTTGGTTTGTTCCTTTGACTGGGCCATATCTTCAATTTTCCTGGTGTGATTTGTTATTTTTTGCTGGCATCTAGACATTTAATTACCTTAATTAGTTTATTCTGGAGATTGCTTTCACTTCTCTTACCTAGGGTTTCCTTGCTGGATGAATTTGTTGTCTATCTATTCTTTGACATTCAGTTCAGCTTTTTCTGGACCTCTAGCTTAGGTTTTGTTTAACAGATGAGAATTTTTTAGTTCTTGTTTTCTTGTTTCTTGCCCTGCTTGTATGGTGCCTTTCCCCCCCAACACTTAGGAGGGTCTAAATAGGTATTATAGACTCCAGCCGGGTTTTGCCAGACAAAACTGGCCTCGTATCAGGGGGAAGTAGTCACCTGCATCAGTTTTCCCTGAGGGTGAGACCTAGCAGGTTAAAAGACTTTCCTATGAAGTCTCTGGGCTCTGTTTTTCTTATCCTGCCCAGTATCTGGTGCTTGTCTGCCTGTGAATCCCACGAGCATAAGATGATGTGGCACCTTTAACTTTGGAACACTCTCCCTGCTTTGGGCATGGTGGACACAGAGGAGAGGTTATAGGCTGGTTTTAATGGCTTCAAATTACCATGCCCTGGGGTTTTAATTCCTTGAGGGAGGGATAAAACCTGAGTTGGGCTTCACCCCTCCCCTGGGAAGGCACAGGCTCGAGACAAGCTCTACCTAAAAGGAGCTTGTTTCTGCCTATGCCTGGGGCAGTTGCAGCCTGAAAGTCCTGCCACTGAATCCAGAGGCAGTCTAGCCTTTGTAGAAACACAGCCACAAAAACCTCTGTTTCTTTCTTTTTTCTTTTTTCCATTAGCCCAATGAGCGACCTCCACTTTGATCAGGTTCACCTGAGCTGGGGACCTTTTTTTAGTAGTCAGAATTTGCTAACTAATGCCACAGTTGGTGTTTGGTTGGACTCAGCCCCTTCTGCTGTTAAAGTCTCTTTCCTTTCCCCTCTGGGAAGCAGCCTGTGGGGGTGGTGTTCCAGCCACGGTGACTTGGGGAACTCATGGTTCTTGGGAGGCTCGCAGCTGGTCCAGCTGGTCCAGACTGGGGTACTCTGTGTGTCTGGTCACTGATGTGGCTCTAGGAGCTGTTCTGTACTGTTTCTGGTTATTTAGTAGTTGTTCTGGAGGATGAACTAAAATGCGCACATTGCTTAGTCACCATCTTGGCCCCACCCCAATACACAATTTTTCCTTTTTTTTTGATAACAGCCATTTTCATTGGTGGGAGATGGTATCTCATTTGGTTTTGATATGAATTTCCTTAATAGCTATTGAAACTGAGTATCTTTTTAAGTACTTTATAACCATTTGTATTTCCTTTTAAGAAACTCTCTATGCATGTCTTTGCCCATATTTTAATAGGGTAGTTTGAGTTTTAATTGTTGAGCTGTAGGGTTTCTTTGTATATTCTGGATATTGAACTCTTGTCAGATTTACGATTTACAAATATTTTCTCCTGATGAGTCAGCTGCCTTTTCACCCTTTTCACAAAGTCCTTTGAAGCACAGAAGTATTCAATTTTGATGAGGTCCAATTTATCTATATTTTCTTTCATTGCTTGTGCTTTAGTGTAAAGTTTAAGAAACTGCTGTGTACCCAAAGATCTTACAGATATTTCCTATGTTTTCTTTAAGGAATTGTTGGTACTGGCTCTTTTTTTTTTAAACTTTTTAAATTGTATAATTTCACATGTATACAAAGCAAAGAAAGAAAAAAGCAATTATTTTCAAAGCACTCTCAACTACTTGAGAAGCCCAGAGTTTATCATGGGCTAACATACCATCATCACAAACTATTCCTTCTAGCTGCTCCAGAATATTGGAGGCTAGGAGGAATATTTATTTTTATCATTGCAATCAATTTTTTCTTTTTTTGTGTTAACATAAATATAAAGAAGCAATAAATTTCAAAACACAGCACAACCATTAGTTATAGAGGAGGTTTCAGAGTTTGATATGGGTTACAATTCCACAATTTTAGGTTTTTGTTTCTAGCTGCTCTAAGATACTGGAGACAGAAAAGGAATATCAATATAATGATTCAGCCATCTTACTTATTTGTTAAACCCTAATTTCTCTGTATAACTACAGCCTCACCTTTGATCTTTCTCCCACTCTTTAGGGGTATTTGATCTATGGCCATTCTAGCTTTCTTATGCTCGAAGGAGCTGTCAATAATATAGGATAGGGAGATGGAACTAACTGATGATCTGGAGAGGCTGGACCTTCAGGTTTCAGGATTTATTTCTTCCAGAGGCCCATCTGGAGGTTGTAGGTCTCTGGAAAGTTACCCTAGGACATGGAACTTTCATAGAATCTTATATATGCCCTAGGTGTCTTTTACAATTGGCTGGAATGGTTTTGGTTGGGGGTTGGCAAGTTATGATAGGTAGCAATGTCTAAATGAAGTGTGCTTAAGAGTAACCTCTAGAGTAGCCTCTCAACTTTATTTGTACTCTCAGCCACCATTACCTTTTTTATTGCACTTCTTTCCCCCTTTTGGCCAAGATGGTATTGTTGATCCCACAGTGCCAGGGCCAGACTCATCACTGGGAGTCATCTCTCACACCACCAGAGAGACTTTCACCCCTGGATGTCATGTCTGACGTATCAGGAGGGCAATGATTTCACTTGCAGAGTTGGGTTTAGAGAGCATTAGACCACATCTGAGCAACAAAAGAGGTCCTCCAGAAATAACTCTTCAGTATACCTATGGTAAGTTAACCTTCTGTGCTACATACATAAGCTTCACAACAGCAAGCCTCAAGGAATTGGGCTATTGATTTAGGTGTCCCTAATGTTTGACACAATATCAGGGGTTTTCCTGTGGTTAAAGTTTAATAGTTCCATATTTTTTTCTCCCATCCTAAAAGGAGTTTTTGATTATCTGCTTAATGTATTCAGGAATTAGTTCAGGCATTACATTAAGCTATACAGGATTAAAAATCCTAATTCATATTCTGAGCTCCCTGTGTTTCAATTATTTAAACAAGCTATCCAGACAGGTAGAGTTAGATTATGTGCTACAGAAAATTGGGGTTCTTGACAAAATAAATCTTTCTTCTTTTGGTCTCAAAGATTAGGTGAGGTTCTATAATATAGAACCTCCTGTCTTCCTTACCCCTATGTTCTGAATTACCCTAATTCTGACCTGATCAGCTTTGTTTTTATCTCTAAATACCAGGTTATATATATAAATGTATAACAGTCTCTCAAAATCCTGAAATAATAATTACTACTTCAGACTAAACATAACTGCCATAAGAGTTTACAATCTGGGTGCCAGTTTTCTTATAAGCACTTTCTAAAGCAGACCATACAATAATTGCTCTTTTGTTTCTGGCTTATTTTGTCTCACCAAATGTCCCACAGGTTCCTTCACAATGCTACATGCCTCACAATTTCATACCTTTGTGCAGTGACACAATATTCGATCATATGTATACACCACTGTTCACTATTCTACTTCTCAATCAGTGCATTCTTCAGCCACCTCCATTCATTAGGCATCATAAATAATGTCCCAAGTCAACAGCCATCAACACTCTCAATTTTAGATAATTTCATTGGTCCCAAGAGAAAGACAACCAATAAACATACCTTTACCAGATAGAGAATCTAAAGTTCCCCTTAACACTTGTTGCTCCCCCCATTATTTACCTTTGGTGTTGCTGTGGTACTGTTGATGTTTTCCAGTTAAACATAGCCTGTAGCATGCAATAGCAGTTTTCCCCCTATACCCTGAACATATGTTCTCTTTGTACAGCAATCATGCCTTTGAAATAGTTCATGCAAGAACTTATTTATATTTACAGTGTTAACCAGTAGGACAAATGGGTCTTTAAAACCCCTTTCAATCATGTTCACCTTCGGTATGGTAATATTACTTACAGACCCCCAGGGAACTACCTTCCATTCTATGTATTCCCTTACATTTGCGTTCAACCACATTTGCTAACCATTCACCCATATCTAGTTGCTATGTATCTCTAAGTTCCCTATATTCTATACTGTAAACCTCTCATTTTATCTTTACCATGGTCATAAAAGTGGAGCCATGCAATACCTATCATTTTATGTCTGGCTTATTTCACTAAGCAATGTGTCCTCAAGACTCATTTGTCTTGTCATGTGCTTTACTACGTCATTTAGTTTAGCTGCTGCATAATATTCCATTTTATGTAAATGCCACGTTTTGTTAATCCACTCATTTGTTGATGGGCATTGGGATTGTTTCCATCTTTTGGCGATTGTGAATAATGCTGCTATCAACATCAGTGTACAAATGCCTGTTTGTGTCACTGTTTTAAGCTCTTCTAGGTATATACCGAGTAGTGCCATTACCAGGTCATAGGGCAACTCGATATTTAATTTTCTAAGGAACTGCCAAACTGTGTTCCATAGCAGCTGTATCGTCATACTTTCCCAGCAGCAGTGCATAAGTGTCCCAATTTCTCCACATCCTCTTCATCATTTGTGATTTCCTGTTCGTTTAATAGCAGCCACTTTCATAGGTGTGAGGTGGTATCTCATTGTAGTCTTGATCTGCATTTCCCTTATAGCTGATGAAAATGAGCATCTCCTCATGTGCTTTTGAGCCATCTGTATTTGTTCTTCAGAAAAATGACTATTCATATCTTTAGTCCATTTTGTAATTGGGTTGTTGGCTCTTTTGTTGTTGAGTTGTATGATTTCTTTATGTATATAGGATATCAAACCTTTGTCTGATGTGTGAGTTCCAGATGTTTTCTGCCATTGAATTGTCTGCCTCTTCATCGTTTTGACAAAATCTTTTGAGGCCATAAGCATTTGATTTGGAGGAGTTCCCAATTATCTATTTTTTCTTTTGTTGTTTGTGCTTTGGGTATACAATTTAGGAAGCTACCTCCCATTCCTAGGTCTTGAAGATGTTTCCTTACATTTTTTTCTAGGAGCTTCATGGTACTGGTTCTTATATTCAGGTAGTTGATCCAGTTTGAGTTAATTTTTGTATTGGGTGTAAGGTAAGTGTTCTCTCTCATTCTTTTAGCTAGTGATATCCAGGTCTCCCATGTCCATTTATTGAAATAATTATTTTGTTCCAGTTCAGTGGATTTGGGGGTCTTGTCAAAAATCAGTTGACTGTAGATTTGGTGGTCTATTTCTGCACTCTCGATTTTATACCATTGGTCAGTATTTCTATTTTTGAGCCAGTACCATGCTGTTTTGACCACTGTGGCTTTATAATATGCTCTAAAATCAGGAAGTGCTAATACTCCCACTCTGTTCTTTTTTAGGATGCTTTTAGCTATTTGGGGTGTCTCCCTTCCAGATGAATTTGGTAACTTGCCTTTCCAAGGCTTCAAAGTAGGTTGTTGTAACTTTGGAACTTCATTGAATCTGTAGGTCAATTTGGGTAGGATTGATATCTTAACTATATTTAAACTTCCTATTTATGAACAGGGAATGTCCACCTATTTAGATCATCTTTGATTTCTTTTAGCAATGTTATGTAGTTCTCTGTGTATAAGTCCTTTATATCCCTAGTTAAGATCATTCCTAGATACTTGATTCTTTTAGTTGCTATTTTGAGTGGAATTTTTTCTTAACTAATTCCTCAGTTAGGTCATTGCTTGTGCATAGAAGCATTACTAATTTTTGCACATTGCTATCCAGTGAGGTTGCTGAATTTTCATTACCTCAAGTAACTTCGTAGATTTCTTAGGATTTTCCAAGTATACTATCACATTGTCCTTGAATTATGAAAGTTTTATTTCTTCCTTGTCAGTTTAGATGCATTTTGTTTCTTTGTCCTGATTGATTGATCTAGCTAGAACTTCTAGTACAAAGTTGAATAATAGTCGTGACAGAGGGTCTCCTTGTCGTGTTCCCGATCTTAGGGAGAAAGCTTTTAGTCTCTCTACATTGAGTACAATGCTGGTTATGAATTTTTCACATATTCCCTTTACCATATTGATGGAGTTAACTTTGATTCCTAATTTTGAAGTACTTTTGTCAGAAAAGGATGTTGAATTTTGTCAAATGCTTTTTCAGCATCAACGATATGATTGGCCTGTGGCTTTCCTTCTTAGAGCATCTTCACCTGGTTTTGGTGTTAAAGTGATCTTAGCTTCATAAAATAAGTTATGTAGTGTTCCTTTTTCTCCAATTTTTTGGAAAAGTTTGAGGAGGATTGGTGTTAGTTCTTGGAATGTTTGATAAAATTCCCTGTGAAGCCCTCTGGCCCTGGGCTTTTCTCTGGAGGAAGATTTTTGATCACCGATTGAATCTTTTTATTTGTGATTAGTTTGTTGAGATCTTCTGTTTCTTTCCGAGTCAGTGTAGCTTGTTTGTTTGCTTCTGGGAATGTTCATTTCATCTAAGTTGTCAAGTGTGTTGGTGTATAGATGTTTATACTATCCTCTTATGGTTTCTTTTATTTCTTCAGTGTCTGTGGTGATGAAAGTTCTGATGTTGTGAAAAAGGTGGCAGTATAGGTTCTTTCCCGGGCCTCAGGCTTGAGATTGCAGGCCCTTTAGGGGACTTTTTGTTTGACCCTGATATCATTTCTGAGATGCAATCTTCTCCAATGCTTATTCCATGATATATATACAAGAGGTAAAAATAAAACTCAGATAGCCCACTGCTTATTACTCCTTGAATCTCAAATTCTTAACCATGTCTACTTCTCTACCCCTACCAAGTCTTTATAGTTTCATTCTATATATTGTATCCAGGATTTTTAGTGGTACTTGGCAAAATAAAAGTAAGCAAAGATGTTTCTAACATATTGTTTTCAGAAGAGGACACCAAAAATTCCCTTCTACTACATACACAGGATATTCTTTGCAATTTTCCAAAGAGTTGACATTTCTTTTGTAATCTAAGTGAAAATCAAACAAATATCTAAGGACTCAAAGGACTGCAAGAGCTTTGCCTGCTTATCTTAGGTATCCTATAGTTAAACATCAATTCACAGAAAATAACATTATTATATTGGAATATTAAAAAAGAAACATATTTGTTAATAATTTGTGTGTGCTTTATTGTGAGGCAAAATAAACAGCCATGAAATGGTGTGACTCACTACACTTAATTAGAATTTTTAAGGTGAAATATGTCTATTGTTAGAAATCAATGCAAATCTTGACCTGTATTGTGCTGTTTTTCTTTGCCTCAATTTAATCTGTAAGTTGATTTGTTCTCAAAAAATAATATTTTTTAGATTCTAAAGGAATATGTGGGCCCCCTCCAACTATTAAAAATGGAGACTTAACCTTATTTACACAAAGAGAATATGCTCCAGGAATGTCAGTGGAGTATAAATGCCAGGCCTTTTATGTACTTCAGGGTGACACACATGTGACATGTAGAAATGGAGAGTGGTCAGAACCACCAAAATGCTTAGGTAAGTGCCTCACTCTTCCAGATATCCAAGAATACAAGAGTAATATGAATAAACTTTGACTGTTTATGATTGAATTTTCATGGAATAACACACAAGCAAACTGCTGAGTGCTTCACTACAAAATGTTAATATGTATGGAACCAAGGATTGGGAAATAATTATTCAAATGCAGTGCTAATGGAAGATTTCTGAATTCAAGAGACTTAATGTGATAATTCACATTTTGAATCCTTGGCAATAACATCAAATTATCACTCATTAAGCCTAATACTTTATTTTTCGATGTTGTATTTTAACATGTAAAAAAATCTATGCTACAATTTTTTATAGAGATGGCTTGGTAAAATTTTTGGAAAGAATTCCTGAGACAGTATGTAAGATTTTATTGAAAACCTAGACATCTATGGAAAGGGAAATTTGTATTAATTAATGTTTTATGTTCATTTTTCTACTTACAGAGGCATGTGTAATATCAGAGGAAAAGATGAATGAACATAACATAAAGTTAAGATGGTCACGTGACAAAAAACTCTATTCCAAAACAGATGATGATATTGAATTCCAGTGTAAGTATGGCTATTACCTAGCAGAATCATCACCTCCTCTTCGAACAAAATGCCAGGAAGGGACAGTGATATATCCCACTTGTAATTAAAATTTGGTATTCTGCATTTATGTAATGAAAATAAGTGCACTGAATTTGAATTTTGCATTGTTAATCCAATTCTATTTTATCTTCTATTTGTTAACACATTTTTATTCATATCAGAATTTGTGTTAAATATTAAGTGGATGATATTACTGTAATCAGAGAGACCAGTGTCTCACTTCTTAAATTTACTAGATTAAAACTTGGCAAATAATTGTGTTATGTGTCCTATTCATAAACCAACTGCAAGATATTTGATGCATTCACTTCAAGCTTGCTTCCCTCTGTCACTCTTTTAATTCTCTCAAACCTTTCCCCATAACTTTTGAGCTCTGAGTCTCTGTTATATCAGAAAGAATGGAAAAGATAGGGTTGTCTCCATCTTTAAAACCCTACAGTTCATAAACACGTAAGGCCAACTGTGTGATATCTTATGTAATTGACATGGTATCTATAATTATTTTTTTGATTCCTGATATATCAACATATAAATATCACAAATATGAAATGTGTGATCCTCTATATGAAGTCAAGCATATTCCATGATCCAAACAAATCAGAATGGAATTCAGATCCCATTGGTTGTATAATCATTGTAACTTTGTCATAAAAAGTGGTGGGTACTCAATACCAGGTATAATCATAAATACACACACTTGCAATTTCTTTAGTATAAAATTAATATTTATTGTATAAAGATGAACATAAAATGCTATAATATATTTGCAATGACTGTATCTGAATTAGAGTTACTAGGGGAAAGGATTGGTGTTTAAGACCTTCATAGTGCTGCATATGCTCTAATTTTCTACCTTCAACCTTCAATACCAAGAATATGTTATTTAAATTATGGCTAAGCTAAGAAATGCATGTGAAGAAATATGAAGAGGTTGTTGGGAAAGAGCCTGAGTCCTACAACATACCAGTCATTTTCTTGGTGAATAAAGATCATGGAGATTGTTCAACAACAAGATGCAAAATTTAATTTTTGTGTGCAAATATTTTAAGCAACACTAATGTGTTACATCACTCATGGATAGAAATATTTTAATTTCCACAAAGCATAAACCATTTAAGATGTACCTGAAATTGTATTGCTTGAATTGAAAATGATTCTGAACTAACTACAGCACGAAGTAGTTGGTTTGAGGAACTCGTCCTGTGGAACAAATGACCATCTGACCAGGAAGGAACAAGTAGGGAGCTCATCTCCCCTTTCTCACTCCTGCCCATACCCAGGAACTCAGTATCTCCAACCAGATCAATATTTAGTGCAAGGACACTTTGTAGGTGAGTCTGTGTAGTCAATTATATGTCACATCAGAAAAACTTAGATGCTTCATAACAGGTAGACCCCATATCTGAGCAGTATATCACCCTTGCAACAAAGAAACTGATCTTCGAGATGGTCTATTGTATTAAATGGGTGTACAGATTCCCGTTGGTAGGAAAAATGGCACACACCGGGGCTCAGAGACTGATGACTGCAGGTGGGAAGTCAATTAAGAAGCTCTCTCAGTGGAGGGAGTCTAAAGAATAACTTCAGCCTGCCTCCAGGAGGTTGCACAGCATTATATACACTGCGTTACATAGGGCGGGAGGGATTAGTTTGACTGATGAGTTATAGTCTGTTTGGTGGGGAATTAGGGCAAAGAGACGTAGCATTTTAAGATAGGTAGGTAGTGAGACTTGGTTAAGGGCAGGAGCTCTAAGGGCCAATAGGGAACCATAGCTTTTTTTGTTCATCCTTGGAAGGAATCGGTGGGTTGCATTCAAGCACATAGGCTATGGTTTCTTCAATCAGTCATGTAGGTCATGGATGGGGGATTGTTGTCACTGGGTAATAAATCGTAGCTTGTTGATCATTGCCAACTTTGTGAGGTGGAAATCTCTGACACCGAGTGACCATTTACTATTATTATTTTTAGACATGATAGCTTAAAAGTCTTCCTGTTTGCACAACAGCATCGGGACCATTCTATATCAGTGATATACCCCACATATATTTTCCCCAAACTGTAAACTTATAGAAATCTTAGAATAAGAGTTTAATTAACACCATTAGAACTAGAATCTAGATTCAAACATAATTAAAAATTTGCCAAATACATTTTCTATAGTTATCTGTCTCTCTACACATTTCTCTATGTTTGTGTGGGTGACCATAAGAAAATAATTTGCAAATGTTATGAAACTCTACTTTAAGTTGTTCAGAAAGAATCCCCAACAAAGAATTGCATCTACAATAAAAATGTTATCATTTTCACCTATGAATGTTCTTACTAATTCCTTACTATCATCCATCTCCTATTTATCCTCTGTAGTTGTTATTTAAGGGAAAATTGATTAAGAACATAACCAACGTTCAAGCATTGTATATGATTGCTTTGACTTTTTCATTTTTAAGTACAATATCTGTCCATTCTATTATTGTGTATTTTGTCAAACATTTACTTTTTTTTCTTATTAGAGATGCACACTGCCGGTAGGTATTTAAAGATAATTTTATTATTCATTTTTAACAGTAAGGATCATTGCTGCAATTAATGAAAATTATTAAAATACTTCCATCTATTGTCTATTATTACTTTAGTTATAAATCTTCCCATATACCACCCTGTTTTTACCACATATATTAGTATTGGACATTTGTTATAATTCATGAAGCACATTCTTGTATTTGTACTATTAAATATAATCCATCATCTAGAATATATGTGTTATACAGCCCCATGTTTCATCTTTTAATTTTTATTCTTGCAACTTATACATCCTAAATTTTCCTCTCTTAACCACATTCACCTACAGAATTCAGTTTTTTAGTTATGCAGATAACTACCACCATCTATTTCCAAACCTTTATCATCAACCTAAATAGGAAATCTGTAAACTCAATATCAGCTCCCCACTTTCTATCCCCCTATCTATCTCCAGGTAATCTTCAATCTAGATTATAATATTGTGAGTTTGCTTATTTTACTTGCTTTAGAACAGTGAAATCATACAATATTTGTCCTTTTGAATCTGGCTTATTTCACACACATAATGTCTTCAAGACTCATCCAGGTTGTCACATGCATCAGGATTTCATTACTTTTTACAGCAGGATGATATTCCGTTGTGTGTATACAATGCATTTTGTCTGTCCATTCATCAGTTGATAGACACTTGAGTTGCTTACATCTTTTGTCAATTGCAAATCATGTTGCAGTGAACATTGTGTATAAATGTCTGTTGGAATCACTGCTTTCCATTTCTTCTGGTTAAATTCCTAGAAGCCATTTCCAGATCATATTTGTTCTACTTTGCTAGCTGCTGGAATGTAATATACTAGAAATGGAATGACTTTTAAAAAGGGGAATTTAATATATCACCAATTAACAGTTTTGGGGCTGTGGAAGTAAATGTCCCAATTAAAGCAAATCTATATAAATCTCTACTCTAAGTCATCCAGGGAAAGATACCTTGATGCAAGAAGGCCGATGAAGTTCAGTGTTTCTCTCTCAAGTTGAAGGGCAGATGGTGAACATGGTCAGATTTCTCTCTCTGGGCTGGAAGGGCACATGGTGAACATGACATCATCTGCTAGCTTCCTCTCCAGCTGCCAGGGAAGTGTTTTTCTTCTTCATCTCCAAAAGCAGATGGCTGATGAACTCTCTGCTTCATGGTTCTGGGGCATTCTCTGGTGTGGCTTTCTCATGGCTCTGCTGTTCTTCTCTCCTCTCTCTGAATCTCCAGCTTTCCCCAAAATGTTTCCTCTTTTATAGTATTCCAGCAAAGTAATCAAGATCCACCTGGAATAGCTGCAGACATGTCTCCACCTAATCCGATTTTATTCCATGGAGATAATCTATTCAAAGTTTCCAACATACAGTACTAAATAGGGATTAGAAGAAATGGCTGCTTTTTTGAAATGGAATTAATATTGAAACATGGCTTTTCTAGGGTACATACATCCTTTCCAACTGGCATACATAGCAATTGTATTTTTAGCTTGTGATGATCCCCCTCACTGCATTCACAGCTGCTGCACTATTTTACTTCACCTTCAGCAATAGATGAGTGTTTCAATTTCTCTACATCCTCTTCAACACTTACAGTATGCTTTTTTTAAAAAAAGTACAGCTGATTCCAAAGGTGTGAAATATTTCATTATTATTTTTTAATTGAAAAATCTTCACACGCACACAGTCCATTCATGGTATATAATCAATGGCTCACAATATCACCACATAGTTGTGCATTCATCACCATGATCATTTTTAGAACATTTATGTCACTACTTGAAAAGAAATAAAAAAAAAAATCATACATCCCATACCCCTAACCCATCCCTCTTATTGACCTCTAGTATTTCAATCTTTGCAATTATTTTACCCTTTATTTCTCCCTATTATTTATTTATTTTTATCCTTATTTTTTTAATCATCTGCCAATACCCTGGATAAAAGGAGCATCAGACACAATATTTTCACAGTCACACAATCACGTTGTAAAAGTTATGTGGCTATAAAATTATCTTTCAAGAATCGAGGCTGCTGGAACACAGGTTAACAATTTCAGGTACTTGCCTCCAGTGACTCCAATACACCATAAACTAAAAGTGATATCTATATAATAACTAAAAATAACCTCCAGGATGACCTCTCGACTCTATTTGAAATCTCTCACCACTGAAACATTATTTTGCCTATTTCTTTCTCCACTTTGGTCAAGAAGGCTTTCTCAATCCCATGATGTTGGGTCCCAGCTGTTCTGAGGAGTCAGGTCTCACATTGCCAGGGAGATTTACACTCCTGGGAGTCATGTCCCATGCAAGGGGGAGGGCAGTGAGTTTACCTGACATGTTGGCTTAGAGAAAGAAGACAGACCTAAGCAATAAAAATGGATCTCTGGGGGTTACTCTCAGGCATAATTATAAATAGGCTTAGCTACTTCTTTGTGGGAATAATTTTCATAGAGGTGAACCCCAAGATCCAGGACTCAGCCTATTGAGTTGGCTGTCCCCACTGTTTGCAAGAGTGTCAGGAATTCCCCAGATGGAGAAGGTGAATATTTCTTCTTTTCTCCCCAGTTCCCAAGGGGACTTTGAAAACACTTTTTTATTCTTTGCGAAAATTACTCTAGGATATATCACAACATCACACTAACCTATACAAGCCAAGAGCTCACATTCTATTTAAGATTCCATGTACTTATGGTGTTCACCTAAACTGTACACACAGGTTAAATTATGTAGTGCACTACCCAAAATATAAATTATGCACCAAATAAACATCCCTTCCTTTGGTCTCACACAGAAGTTGAACTTTTAAAATATGGGTCATAACATTCTTTACCCAATATTCTTATTTGTCTCAATCCTATCCAGATCAGCTTCATTTATATCTCTAGTTGAAGTTTGATCACTTTTTCAACTTTTTAAACAGTTGCTGTATGGGGTAATGCTGACTGTTGCAGCTTCCATGTTCTACCTCACTCTCAAGTGTCACATACATAACTGGAGTTTCAGGAAATGACCAGGTTATACCCAAATAGTTCAGTATCTCAGAATTTAGAAATAACAATTATAACTCCTGCATATATACAACTACTGTTAACAGTTTACAATCTAGGACTCTTCACAATAGGCCCCAACTTGATAACCCATGCTCTCGAATTCAATTCTCCAAGTTTGTACATTATAGTTAGTCTGTATGATTGAAGCATGATAATATTTGCCTTTTTGTTCCTGACATTTCATTCAACATACTGCCCTCAAGTTTCATTCACCTAGTTGCATGCCTCACACCATCATTCCTTCTTGCATGGCCAATCAGTATTACTGTTCCCCCTTCCTTTCCTCAATTGCTGTACCCTTTGGTCACCTCCATCCATTGCCAATCATTAACATTGCCCTCAAAAACACGAGTGTACAATTGTTCTTTCATTTCCCACCCTCAGTTCTTCCATGTCTGTACCTAACAACAGGGTTGCAGGATCATAAGGCAACCACATCCCTGGCCTCCTGCGGAACCACCACACAGCCCTCCCAGGGGCTGCTCCTCTCAGGTTCCCTACCGACAATGAATGGGTATATCTCTTTCTCCCTATTTTCTATAGCACTTGCTTCTCTCTGTTAATTTTTAAACAGTTTTATTCACACATCACATAATCCAACCTAAGTAAATAGACATGCCTTCACTCCTATAATCTATATGTAGACATTTTCTTTTCTTTTGCAAAAAATCCATACCTCTGACTTGTTGACATTTAGTTTCAGCATAATGCATTCATTGCATTTAGTGGAAACATATTACAGTGTTACTGTTGAGTATAGACCCTACTTTGCATTGATTGAACGTTTTCCTGTATCCCATCCATTTTTAGTACCTTGCAATGTTTACATTCATTTGTTTATCCTCATACCAACTTTTTTTATATTTATACATTTCATCACTATCTTTATCCACTCTGGGTATTCATAAATTGTACCATTTCATACTTTATCCTCTATATTTCCGGGTGATTTCATGTGTGTCCCCAGTCCTTCTCCTTCTCCCTCAATCATTCTCACATTCAACTTCATTCAGTGTACTTGTATCATTGTGCTACAATCAGATAGCAATGCACTATGTATTTAGGAATTTTTACAATCACTCTTATTGCACAATATGTATTCCTTCAGCACCAAATGCCAATCTCTACCCTATTTCTATCATCTGATAACCTGTGTTCTTTTTTTATAAACTTTTTTTATTAATTAAAAAACTTAACAAAAGAACATTAAGATATCATTCCATTCTACATATACAATCAGTAATTATTAACATTATTACATAGTTGCATATTCATCATTTCTTAGAATATTTGCATCGATTTAGAAAAAGAAATAAAAAGACATCAGAAAAAGAAATAAAATGATAATAGAAAAAAAAGATTATACATACCATACTCCTTATCCCTTGCTTTCATTTATCACTAGCATTTCAAACTAAATTTATTTTAACATTTGTTCCCCCTCTTATTTATTTTTATTCCATATGTTTTCTCTTTTGTTGATATAGTAGCTGAAAGGAGCATCAGACACAAGGTTTTCACATTCACAAAGTCTCATTGTGAAAGCTATATCATTGTTCAATCATCATCAAGAAACATGGCTACTGGAACACAGCTCTACATTTTCAGGCAGTTCCCTCCAGCCTCTCTGCTACATCTTGAACAACAAGGTGATATCTACTTAATGCATAAGAATAACCTTCAGGATAACCTCTCGACTCTGTTTGGAATCGCTCAGCCATTGACACTTAGTCTCATTTCACTCTTCCCTCAATTGGTCGAGAAGGTTCCCTCAATCCCTTGATGTTAATTCTCAGCTCATTCTAGGGTTTTTTTCAGTCCCTTGATGCTGAATCTCAGCTCATTCCAGAATCTCTGTCCCACGTTGCCAGGAAGGTACACATCCCTGGGAGTCATGTCCCACGCAGAGAGGGGGAGGGTGGTGAGACTGCTCATCATGTTGGCTGGAGAGAGAGGCCACATTTGAGCAACAAAAGAGGCCCCCTTGTGGGTGACTCTTAGGCCTAAATTTTAAGTAGACTTGACCTATCCTTTGTGGGATTAAGTTTCATATGAACAAACTCCAAGACTGGGGGCTCAGCCTATAGCTTTGGTTGTCCACACTGCTTGTGAGAATATCAAGAATTCAACTTGGGGATGTTGAATTTCTCCCCATTCTCACCATTCCCTGAAGGGGGCTTGCAAATATTTTTCCAGTCACTGATCAAATCATTCTGGGATTCATCGGGGAATCACTCTGGACAAACCAGCAAAATCTCATGTGGCTACCTGAGATTCCAAGTACTTATGA